>JASKDV010108646.1:3884-14538 GCA_032466395.1 Aegires albopunctatus | reverse complement strand
TACTACTACTACTACTACTACTACTACTACTACTACTACTACTACTACTACTACTACTACTAATAATAATAATAATAGTAATAATAATGATGATGATGATGACGATAACCATGACGACGGCGATAACGATGATGATGATCATCATGATAATATAATAATAAAAATAATAATAATAACAATAGGCCTACATAAAATATCAAAATCAACAATAATAATAACTTATATTCATAATATGTAATTAATTAGTACAAGTACATATGTCATATTGTATTATAATAAAACAGAAACAACAACAAAAAAGATTGTATCGATGATGCTTATATTAATGACAACGATGATGATGATAAAGTTGTTCACGATAAAATAGTGTCAATGATAATGATGTTCATTTAAAAGAGATTGCTTAAAACAAATAATTATAAGTTTTTTACACACTTGTAAGTGTGTTACAATAAGTCAGTGATGAGAATTGTAATATTGACGATGATATAATAATAATAACGTTTATATTTCTTTATCATTTGCTCTTTCTTTGCACTTATGTTCTTTAAAAATGTTTCCCCTTTCTGCTCTTTCTTTGTTCTAAACAGTTGTTTAATTCAAAATAAACTTTTTGGGTAACAAAAGAGAGTCAGACCATCACATCTATCATCAGTTGGCCTATCCTCGAGTGAGTCCTTCAAAATGTGATTTTTGGGAAAAACAATATTTTTCAGTAATATTCCTTTTTTCAGCTCTCATTAGAAGGTAAAAGGTAATATATAAAAATATTGATGTATTTAGCAACTGGACGTCGCCCAAAAGGTCTATTATATTAAAAGAATTGGTTCCTCTTTCATAGAAATTTATGCTAAATCAGCCATGCTAGAAGCAACGTGTCACATAATCACGTGACTTTTGACGAAAGCCAAGCCTCCCTAGACCATCCTCAATTAGTTAGCGTCATAAGAGGGCTTCAAGGATAAAAAGTTGGCTTTTCAAAAATCCCATTAAAGATTAAAGATTTTGAGCGACAACATTTGATAGCGGCTCGCCATCGCGTTACGCATAAGGAGCAGCATCCAATGTTGTTGTATATCGAATCAATTTCATTTGAAATACATTGTCCATGTACGCTTACTTTTTATTCATATCCCTGATTAAGCCCTGTTGACAATGGTTTCCGCTACTCCAATCACAAAAGCGTCATTCACTATAACTTATGATAATTTACTTATTATGTTATCAACGGTCTCCACTCCTCTCCATATAATAATTATAACATAATACTCTTTCTCTGCTTTTGGTTGTTTATGTTCAAATTGCAAAGGTTGTCACTTCTCTGCACATATTATTTTTCATTGTGTACGTCCATGCTAAATGATTTGAAGCTAGATCTAGATCTAGCTGTTAACTGTCAATTTCATCTAGTTTTGCCTTTTTTTGTCGTGGTTGGTTTCTGTTCTTGAAAAAGGTTTAACATCGTCTCCGTCCTCTGTATTGTTTTCTGGTTGAATCGTGTAAATTAACCCTACAAAAGCTACGGTGATAACATTACCGCGTGTTACCGTTAGACACAGGGACTCCTAGGGGTGGCTACATATCGAGGATATGATTGTGCTGCGATTTGTTTGTGATGGGTATTTATATTCCACAGGTAAGTTCAATATAGGATCGTTGTTTTTCTATTCTTTTGTAGACAAGAAAGAATGCCTTAAATTAAGGTAAATCAAATGTAGTTTTTGTTCTCTCCAAATTTTTGATTACAAATATGAATACCTCATTTAGTAGTCTTTCAGAAAATATATAGCTGTATATATAGGTTTATCTTCGTCCATAAGCGTTAAATCTATCTTTGTTCACCTTGAGTCAAAATATGAACTTCTCCTTTGCCACCCCCCCCCCCCCCTCATTTTTCTAAAACATCCTCATTGGCAACCTGTCACTGCCAGTACGTCTCATCCGTTCTGCCGTTTTATTCCAAAACTCAAAATATGTCTCCTTATACTCACTAATAGTCTGCGTTTTGGATAAAAACGGATGCGATGACGCTCGTAGCTTTTCTTGGGTTAATATAATATTTCCTGCCCTTTTTAGTCAATTAGAATTAGATCTAGTGTAGGAAGACCGACGCCAGTTATTACAGATAAATAGAGACAGCTGATGAAGTGTACCGTAACTCCTAAATATTGTGTTACTCGTTTTGATGGAAGGGCTTCTTAATTACAAGTAAAACAACACAACACAGTGAGTAACACGTGGACGACACGCAATAATAATGATAGCTTTGAAGCTTTCGTGATTAGCGGAGCGGAGATTGTGGACGCTTAGAGTGCAGATCGAAATTTGTTAGGCATTATGTTATAGAGGATAAAACTACAATTAAATGGACCAAAACTAACCCTCGTGCGTGTTCATCAGAAGCCAGTATTGGATGTGTAGAAGCACAATTACATGGTATCAGTCATCAAGTACGTTTTCCTAAATCTAGCATCGCTTGTCATGTCAGTTGTATGATCAAAGAAGATTAAAATTGCACCCCAGAGGGTCAACGGTCTCATTACTAGTAGACAAAAACCAAATTCGTTGATATCGTATTGAAATAGTAATTACAATAAGTATCATGGCGGGTGTTTCACTTCCGGCGAACTCCTGAAACGATTTAAACCCCCGCCATTTTGTTGACTGGTATTTCACGGACTGGCAAAAAGTAACAAGAGTTGTAATAAGTGAATTCATGCATTCTAAGACAGTTTCGTCACATTGAATATAATAATATAAGACATTTTCTATAATTACTCTTAACTCTATTTTTCACTTCTTTACCCCCCCCCCCATCTTTTCTTTTTGTAGCTTACCCTAACGTTTTTGTTTGGGAAGGAATGTAGAACAAAGTGCCTTGTGTATTTATTACTTTTGACCATAGTACATAATACATTCTTTAAGAAATCCTCCTTGACCATTCCTGACTAATTATTGCCGATTCAAACTTTTTCCTGATGGTATGTATTGACCATTGTTTGCGTTACAAAGTAGTCAAAGGATACTTTTGTTAATTTTCACGTTCGGCCAATTCAAAGAAATTCAACAAATAAATCCCCTTCAATCCACAGGCGTTCTACAGGCAGCAAAGATTATTCTGTCACTTCCATCTCCGGACGACGGTACACCAGGGGTTGCATACTTTTAGGAATTTTAAGTCTTTTCATTACTGCGTTTACGGTTGGAATGGCTCTTCACTGGTATCTAGATGAAGGTAATTCATTTTTAATTCGTGATCTTTTTGCAATTTATTGGTAATCTCTATAATGTTGAGTAGATGGGCCAATTGTAAAACTGATAGTAATCAATCAAAATAAGTGTTATGAGATAATGGTCTATATAAGTAAAGCTGAACGCGGAGAGACGGAGGGCTGCACCAGCAGTGGATGAAAACAGTCATCAGTCAGTTATCATGGATGTAGGTCAGTTTTCAATGGGGTTCTATAACTCTGTAGCATATGCATCATGATTTGGATAATATATAATTTATCCCCAAATTAATATTTCGTTTTGTTTTTTCTATGCTTCTAAGAATGATTTGATTTCAAAGATTCATATTCTCAAATTTAGATTAGTTTGAAAAAATCAACACCTAGATCAGTAATTTGTAGACAAACTTGTAGGAGGCGCAGTGGTCGAGTGGATAAGAGCGACGGGCTGTAAGCGTATGAGCCGCTCGGGTTAGAACCTTGCTTTGACCAATGTGTTTCTTTTCCTTGAGCAAGAACATTTACTCGGATTTCTCCTCTCGACTCTGGTGTATAAATGAGTACCGATTTTATAATCGGGGGGAGCAGGGCGCTGTACTACGACAACCAACAATGACTTGTTCAATTTATTGTATTTATTTACTTTCATTATTAATTATTATGTATAATTATTATTGCATCATTTAATAATTGTATATGTAGAAATAAAGGAATTCTATGTATATTAATCCAATTTATTTTATATTAATATATGTATGGTGGTCTATGTGGTTTGGAATCTGGAAGTCATGCTATTAAGTTTTGATGCTTAATTGAAGAATTTTTTACTTCTGTTAACTGACCAGAAACTATCTTAAACTCATTGTGTTTAGACTCTTGCCAGTGTCATTGTTGTTGTATTGAATTTAACCATTTCCACTACTTAAGTGATATCAAGTTTTCCAAGACTTCCTTATAAACAGCTAAGGGTATTACATAATATGGGGCCTCCTAGATTGAAGTCTGTTTCCGATATGACTAAGCACTCATTTTATCCAGGCGACCTTAAGGCTGGGGAAGAAATAAAAGAAAAGGAAATCGGATTTCAATTTCAAACCTGCATGGGTTTGAACCAGGGTCCTTGGGCTTAGCAGGCGATCGCCTTACCACTGAGCGCCAAAGTGATCGTTTTCGTAAAACGACTGAGTAACTGACAGGAAAGACCATCACGATAAAGTGTATTAAGTGTCAATGTTGAAATTGATCAACAATTCTTTAGATGAAAGTTCAATCCCGTAAAAATACACTGTAACCCGTTATAAAAAAGAGATTGCTGTTGTTGTATTGAATTTACCCATGTCCATGATATCAGGGTTTTCCTAGACTGCCTTGTAAACAGCAAATGGTTCATTTACATGCGTATTATTATACACATGGGACATCTGAGATTACAGTCCGTCTTCGATATGATTTGGCACTCTTTATCCTAGCAACCTAAGGATAGGGGGCAGAAGGAAACCCGATAATATTTTTGGATTTCAAATTCAAGCCGGCATGGGTTTGAACCAGGGACCTTTGGCTTGGTATGAAAGCGCCTTAACCACTGAGCTGTCACTCCCCTTAAAAAAGAGGAGATGATGGTCATAGAATAAGGGTGGGAGTGGTGGAATGACATGTGAGGTGGGGATGGGGGGTGGGGTTGTCACCATGTTTCTAAAACAAAACTGTAAAAGACTACCTCAGATCCATGTGCTTTCACTTAGACACCAATTCTTGTTTATTTCTTAAATGACAGATTCCTCCTCAGCTGTTTGGAAAAGTCATAACTGGACTGAACGCGAAGGATATCCTTTTTCAGATGCAACCCTATCTTCTTTGAATACGACAATATCATCTCATAAATCGTCAACAACGATATCTTTATCATCCTCACCATCACCATCGCTAAGAACGACACAGCAAAGGATGGGTACTTCACAACAGCCTCTACTCGAGACAACATTGTTATTCACCATGAAAACACCATTTAATTACACCAAAAAAGAAATGACTTCCAAAACTTCTACCCCAACTGTTTCATTCCAAACATCTTCTCCGGTTGATTTCTCGGTGTATTCAGCAACTGAATCGGTCATATCTTCTACAAACTCCCCAACAACTATGACTACCCCAGCAACTACTACAACCACATCGACTACTTATACAACCGCGATGACTACAACTACACCTCTTCCAACCACTACGACAACCATGCCGGCTACTACTACTACTACTACTCCTACTACGAATGTTACAAAGACTATTACAACCACACTGACTCCCTCTACAACCACACTGACTCCCTCTACAACTACACCGACTCCCACTAGAACTGCACCGACTCCCACTACAACCACACAGATTACTACTACAACCAAACAGACTACTATTACAACCACACCGACTACTAATACAACCCCACCAACTACTACTACAACCCTACCAACTACTACTACAACCACACCGACTCCCACTACAACCACACCGACTACTTCTACAACCACACCAACTACTACTACAACCACACCAACTACTACTACAACCACACCAACTACTACTACAACCGCACCAACTACTAATACAACCCTACCAACTACTACTACAACCACACCGACTCCCACTACAACCACACCGACTACTAATACAACCACACCAACTACTACTACAACCCCACCAACTACTACAACAACAACACTAACTACTTCTACAACCACATCAACTAATACTACAACCACATCGACTACTGCAACCAAACCGACTACTACTACAACCAGACCGAGTACTACTACAACTACACCAACTACTACTACAACCACACCAACTACTACTACAACCACACCAACTACTACTACAACCGCACCAACTACTACTACTACAACCACATCAACTACTACTACAGCCATTAGAATCACCACTCCGACAACCACAACTACAACCACAACGCCAACTACGACCACTTCCACAACAACGACTACAACTCCCTTTGTACCTCCAACAACACTAGATCCCTATGCAGGTAAGAGTAACTTCGGCCAACAATGCTCTTTTACAATATAACGAACCTCAGCAATTCACATTTGCAGCCCTTTTGCAAGCCCTTTGTAATTCCAGGTTTTTGGTAATGAATGGTTGCAGACTGATCTAGGCATTTCTGGTAAAGGATAGCTATAAAACGATCCGTGATGATGGTCCATAAATTTAGTCACATTGGCTCGTGTTACGTTTGTAAAATGTGAAAATATTAAATGTTTTTAGAAAATTGTTATGTCAAGACACTTACCATATATTATACCGTTTCAGGACCCAAATCAGCTTGCATATATGAGGGAAAGAAGTGTGGATGATGCAGTTACATATTTTTTATACAATGTTTACAAACATATTGACTTTATGTTAAGAGTGCTCTTTATCGATTTTTTTGAGTGCGTTCAATACTATCCAACCCCATCTGTTAATTCAAAAGCGTCTCAATATAAATATAAATAATCACATTATTTTGTGGATATTAGAGTTCCTGACTGGAAGAAATCAATTTGCCAGTATGGAAATTAATAATAATCTTTATCAAGGGCTAAACACTGGCGCCCCACAAGGTTGTGTTTTATCGCTAGCTTTATTTAATATCTACATTAGCGAATGCAGAAGCTTAATTGACCATGTTCCAACTATAAAGTTTGCTGATGGCACCAGCATAAAAAGGTTATCCAAAGAAGACGAAACCGACTATTAAGCATGTATAAATTCTTTTGTTGATTGGCGTAATGACCACTTTTTATCGTTAAACGCAAAGAAGACTAAAGAACTTATATTTGATTTTAGAACCAACCAAAATTTCAACCACCCTGTAAAATTTAACAACAAAGAGATTGAAATTGTACCATCATATAAATACCTTGGTATACACATTGACTGCACTCTAAACTGGCATCTTCAGACTTCTATTATTCATAAGACATTAAACAAACGAATGTACTTCATAAGAAAACTTAATAATTTTGGTATTGATAGCACATTGATAAATTTGTTTTATAGATCCGCAATGGAAAGTGTTTTATGCTTTTGTTTAATAGCTTGGGGTTGAAACACAAGACAGCAAGATAAAAATAAAATTAATTCCATGATAAAGAAAATAAGTAGAATAACCAAAATTGAAAATATGTGTTTTGTTGACTTATTTTCTCAACTCTGTACAATACAACTTCAAAATATATTAATAATGCAGTCCCATCCCCTCTTCCGCCAATTTCAACCTTCTCTTATGTCTAGAAGTCGGTAAGCCATTTTTCTTTCTTTTCTTTCTTTTCTATTTTTCTTCTTCATTTTTTAAAAAATTCACTTTTTTTTTTTCTAGAAAAAAAGACCAACTCATTCTTTTACTATGAACGACGACTTAGTCTGCTTCTCTTGAACTCTTCTACTATTATTTCATGAATTCATTGGCATTTCAAAAAGAACTTCTTTTCTTTATTTTGTTCCTAGGTCTCTATCAAATTGAGCGTAGCTGCAGTATCATTAATGTTAAATTACTTGTCGTACCAGGTACATGTACATGCTTTGGTCCATTTATTACCCAAAACTCCACTTATTGAAATCCATACTCTTTTCCAGGTTTTTATGCAGGAGGCAGTCCGGATGGTGGAGGCTTTGGATTTGATCCAGGATCATTCAGCGGACCAAGTATTGACGGTGGTGGCTCAATGGTTAGCCGGACAAGAAGTGATCCAAGGCTAAAGGATATGCCTCCACCGGAAGTTCTACCCAAAGCCATCGCAACAAAGGTTCCGGTGACTCCAGCGCCCCTCACTACGATACCTCCCCCTATTACCCCTAAACCACCTGGGAGTGAGTATCCATTGATCATTAATTTTAATTTCATTGGACAAATTAACTTTTATGTAAATTTGTCTCATTCTGACAGTAAGTTTGCCAAATTGCTACAACCTTTGGGTTATCTTTAGTTGCATTCGGTATTACCTGGGTTTTGATTAATTCTTTCATTTTTATATTCATATTTAATTTCATTCGCTACTTCAAGAATTATAAAACTTTGCTATCATAGTTTTTCCAAACAGTAATGCCCGTTCACCTATGTGACCAAAATACCGTACTATCACATCAATATAATTGTAAACAATTTGGTCAGTGTGTCTCCCTTTCGAGCAAAAGTTCTCAATCCGCAGGTGGTGAAAATTGTTTTTGTTTGATCCTAAAACGTTCATTACCTAAACGTTACATTGCGCAATACCCGCATTTTACCTCTTTGCTGGCGGATACATATTTATGATTATCATCCTATCATGATTCATTATACATGCTCGTATATTTTGCTTAAAATGTATTTATTTGTAATGCAACAATGCCCACATCCTTTCTTCAGCAACTACAACCGAGTTTTGGCAGACATTCTTGGCACCAAAGTTGAAGGCTGAGAATCAGAAACGTATATCGAATGTAGAATGCGTAATGTAGTAGTCGCCTGTGCTATGTAGCCAGCAGATGCAACAGCAACATCGGTAATGATGTTGTATGTAACAAAACTCTGGAAGGATATCATGTGAAAAATACATTGCCTAAATGCAGCAGAAAGTGAATCGGAAGATAATAAACTAAGGTTTTACAATTATTAATCAACTTTCATTATCTTTAAATGACGTAATGTTAATGTTCGTGATGGAGAAGAATTAATATTATCATCGTATATTATGTTTATGGGCGTTTTTTAGTCGGAAGGAACGTAGTCAGACAGACCAACGCTTTCCTCTTCAGAAGCTTAGTGATTTCAACTCTGCTTTATAGACGAAAGACATGCAATCGACGAAGGGAGAGGAGAGATTAAAGGCTGGACATTTCCCAGACGAAATGTCTCAGCACGTTGTTCGGCTTTCGATGGGAACACCACGCGCGGAACAAGAGACGTTGTGTAAAGAAAGCAAGCGTTGAGGTGAAAAGGAGAATGTGGAACTTGTTTGAAGATGTCACCATGAGAGGCTATATGGTGACGGCTACGTAGTTACACGCTTTACACTTGAGGAAGAAGAAATAGAATTTGGAGGCAAATGGTTGAAAAGGAACGGAATGATGCAAGTTGGACATCTTGGACAAGACTAAGGTCCATGCCTTATTCGCCTTATGCCGGATAGAAGTAAGTAAGTTAAATGGAGGCAGAGAGCAAGTTTTCAAGGAATATCCCGGTAGTTTAGAATATAAATGTGCCATTGCTTTCCACGCCCCATGAGCAAATGATCTATTCAGTTTGGCAGGTGCCACAAATCCTACCTTTTGAACAGCTCAGCTCCCTACCTATCGGGAGTGGACATAATGGACAGTTCAGGAAGTAAATTCAATGGCGATGTCACAAAAGGGCAACGATCATCTTCAAGTTGCTGATATTGAGTTATGACAGTCGTTAATGAATACCCAAGATATTCCGCCCAACATTCTTCAAACAGCTGAAAAAGCCAGCGTGTTTTTAGGATACATACTTTCTCCACATTGTTCCCTGCCATCATGGTGCTATCTAAATATTTGAAATATCTTTGACCTCCTCCGAAAGTTTCTGATATATAATCGAAGTTAGCTTCTGTAAGCCTTGCTTGTCTAGTATCAAACTTTCTCTCCAAAACAAAGATTTCATCTCTCTACCTAATAGATGAAGTACATGTATATCCTCCCAGAGTTTCGGAGACAGTATTAGCCGTCGCATACTTTATGTAGTAGAATGTAGTTAGATGCTTTGTAGCATAGACAGACGCTTTGTAGTAGAGTGCAGAAAATAATATTATGCTTTTAGTCTTGCAGGCAATTATATCATTCAGCGCATTTTACGTCGTGTCACCTAAACAACTGCTTGATTCTAGTCGCTTTGCTTTTTGTTATTAAAAAATCATGCAATGTGTATGAGTATAGAAATGCGTATTATCTATCATAATATTTAAAAAACCGCTGCAATTTCACTCGTTATTGGCTTTAACAAGTTATCTTGTAAATTCGAAATCAAAGTCATGACAGTAATTCAATGATCAGACAGCAATCCATACTAAAGGCTGCGGTCAAAAAATCAGAATGATCCAGACGTTGTTCTGAAAAAGAACATTGCACACTCAGACCGTCATGGCTGAACTTTGTTCACGGGCTTGACAGAAGTAACACGAGCTGTTGGAATAAGATTCGCGCATACCATGATGGATAGTTTTGCAGCTATTGTATTATAGGAACAGTTTCGATCATTCTGTCATTAATTTCTGCCTTTGTCGTGTCGCAAGTCAGTTCATTCAAATGAATGTATATTTCATTATCTCCTAATCACTTACGTTTTATCCAAAGTTGAATAAACAAATAAATAAATAAATAAATAAATAAGTAAGCTAAAGATTGGAACATAATTTCTACAGCTACGATTATGGTCA
>JASKDV010108313.1:0-12757 GCA_032466395.1 Aegires albopunctatus | reverse complement strand
GTAGAGGGTTTCAGTAAGATAAGGGGGAGGGGAAGATACATCATAAAGTTGATAAGTTTTGGTACTGGTAGATTAGCGACTAGAGAACAATGAAGAGAATAAATACTATTTTAACAACACATTTTCATTCATTTCTCTTCTCAATTCAGTATCTTCTTTATAATCACATGATATCTGTCAACACATCAATTTTTACCTTTCACATTTAGACAAAAAATGTAGGCCTATTGACTCTAATCTGATCAACTTCAAAGCTTTCATTATTTCTAATTAAAGTTTTTTTTTTTAAAGTCCGGTTATGTAAAAATGTTCTTGAATGTAGTTGAAAATCTTGCAACAAGATCTAGAACAATCCAATTTCATACATCAGTAGGCCCGACATCTTTTATACATTTCTTAGTTACTGTCTAGATTATGGTTGAAATTCTGCCACTAAGGTCTAAATACCTTTTCCAATAAGTGAATCAGTGATGGATTATAAGAAGACAGAGAGTATCAGCTGCTGTTACATATAAAAAATGAAGCTATTTAGATGGTATTATTATTATTTATTCTCCATACTACATTGTACATGTATATACACAGCCTGCCACTCCAGAATCGGACTATAGCAACAACAGACGCTGTCATTCCATCACAAAGTGACAAAACCAATAAGGGATCTCCAATGACTCTCGAGATACAAGGATGCTAACAACAATATAATTATATATTATGGCTAGACCCCTCCTTGGCAAGACCCATAAAAAAGATCCATATGTAGCAATAAACAAAGGATAGCCAGTTTTTACAGCTCAAAAGGCCACATGACCACAGTTGACCCCCAAGACCAGCGCATCTTTATCTCATATTGGTAGGTAAGCCACTGCATACTGACTATTTTAGAGACAGGACAGGAACAAGGGGCTTCTTAAGACACCATGACAATACTACTAATTAGCACTTTGACTCCATTCCGAAAACCTATCTAATGACTCTCGTAACAGCATGTGTAGAGCCTACTAATTCTAGACACATCAATAGCTCTTCTTGGCTAATCACAGCCACTCTAATTCCATGTTTGCAAATGGCAAGGAATGTTGTGAGAGCTCCCCCAAGGGACTTCATGCTGAAAGAAGCCTTAAGTATAATATGAGAGGATAACAAAAAATAATATTAATATAGAAAAACTAAATCCGTCCTTTTCTATTTTTGACCTATCTTCCCCATTGGTTTACGAACAACAAAAAATGCAAGATATCATGAAAATACTGTCCATTTCTATTTAATAGAAAACATAATTTATTATAAACATTCTTTAAGAATTCCATGGCACCAGGATGTATATCAATAAATGTTATGCATAAAGGAAATAATGGGCAAATATTTGGGCAATATCAAAAGGTCTAAATACATTCTAATATGAACCATATCAAATAAAGGTATTTGTAGATAGATCATTCATTCTTTTTTTTATCATCCCACTATTCAACGTATAGTGGGGACTGTGAAAGAAATTGTTGTATGTGCATCTTCATACATTCTAAAATATGTACATATTTAAGGCACATGTATCAATCAGTTTTTAGTACCTTCATTAAAATATTGGTTGCAATAGTTATATATATTAGAAAGACAAATCTTGAATCTGAATAAAATTGCATCAAAGTTATGCCCAGATCTTATTCAAAGAAAAAAAAAAGAAAAAATTGTAATCCAATAAATGAGCTCCATAAATCTTAAAGGTAAGGTTTTTATTATAATATATGCTATGATAATTTGTCTGGTGTGGCAGCACAGGACTTGACTTGTTGGATAAGATCACATAGCCTCATGATGGGGCCTTCCATAACACCAACTAATTTAGTGAGTCTATCAGTTGTCATGGTCATCAGACTAGCTCCATCAATATTCTGAAAATTGTTTAAAGAACAAGAATACATTAAACATAAGTAAGAATTTTGCCCTTTAAAATGTGAATGTTATTTTCTACGATGTAAAGTACCTTGAGCTTGCGAATTACAGGGTAATTTTTACAAATTATCAGTTATTATGATTAGAATGCCTACTACTTTTCACAACAATAAAATTAAAAACCATGGAAATTTTGTTATGTTCATGTTTTCAACTTTGATGGACAGCCTTTGTAAGAACACATTAGGCTTTCAAGCGAATTGAAGTGACTATTCCTCAATAAAGTGATACATACAGTCTGGTCTCTCTAATCCGAATACCTTGGTTCCCAGCAATTTGTTCGAAATACAAAATTTTCTTGATTAGGGAATACTAAGAAATAATAAGAAAAAAATCTGTTCCCAGAAAATGGTTTTGATTACATATGTATTCAGATTAGAGAGACCAGACTATACGATACCAGAAGTCAATGTTAAAATGATTCTATCAATTTTATTCATAATCTTTATTTTCCTCAACCTTAAATGATAAAAAATGTTTTTCATGATAATTTATCACCCACTGAGGCATAATAAAAAAATTCATAAATCTATTACTGCGCACGTTGCATCCACCGAGATTGCACTCAACGAAATGTTGGATACAACAAGGTCAACAGAAATCCCCATTTTTCCTCCTTAATATTCTGTGTTAAAAAAAGAAACATTCAACGAGGATCCGCGATAGATAAAATCGCCTACAATAAGGTCATGTTGGTCATTCTAAGTCGATGAAACAATAATTTCCTCCTCTCGTTAAGCTGTTTACACCTGTCCTCTGCCCGATCTTTGGGACTTTATTATTATTCATGATGCACTGTGTGTGCGCTCGTGCATGTATCTATGTTTGAGTGTATGTGTGTGTTGGGAAAGCAAGACCAGGATCGGAGTGGGGCATGAGCATTGCCAATGTCTTTGTGTGTGTGTGTGTGTGTTGGGAAAGTGAGTCAGGAGTGGGTCGTGAGCATTGCCAACATTGCTGTGTGTGTGGGTGTTGGGAAAGCGAGACAGGGGTCGGAGTTGGGATGGGGCATAGAAAACATTGTGTGAATATTTTTATCCTGTTACTATTATTATCCTGAAGACGAGAGAGATTGGCTTATGGGGAAAAAGTTCACTGGACCAATCAAAGTGATTTGAATTTTAGTGATCAGCACAAACTCATTAAAACCGCTCCCCATTTCCCCTCCCAGAATAAAAATTACATTGTAATTAAAAAAACCTGAAAAGAAAATGGCTTCCCGTCCCAGCCATCTTCCATTGCTGCTTGCTACTTCATTCAAGGGAAATAGTTTCCAGACCTATTGTAATTGTGCCCCTATCTTTATGGCATTCCTTGATGACTTCGCATTTAACGAAAGGTCTCATACAACGAGAGCATAGTTCTAGTCCTAGCGACCTCGTTGAATCCGACTTCCACAGTATCATCTTTGCAATTGAAAATAAGAAATAATATTTGACTTCTCTTATAACTATAACACTTCTCCTAATACGCATCTATCAATAATGGTAGCAACATAATAGCATAATGTCAGGCATGGTCAACCATACCTTCTTGATAAAAAGGCTGGTGTACGCTGCACATCCATTCACTTTCAAAACATCAACAACATCAGACAGACTCCACTTGGTAAGATGCAACGCCCGAAGACGAGAAGACAAGGTAAGGACGATGACACCACTAGAATTGCCATCTTCTTCTTTGGCACTGGAAGAATCCAAATTTTGTGAGTTTGTAGATGATGCTATGAGATTGGACTTTGATTCCATTGAGTTTCTGTCCATTGCTGAAATGTTTAATGCCATTTGACTGTGTGGGACAATGCCTGGTTTAATTGACTTTTCTAGGATATTACCGCTGCTGGAAGAATTAGACACCGACGAGAGAGATGTGCTTGATTTGAGACGTTCAGCTAGCTCTAGAGAAAAGCCTTGAGGGATTTTACCATGGGGACTAAGGATGGGAGGTTTTGCACTAGGGTTTGAACTTGGACTAGACATTTCTGAGTCTTTGGGGGCTGGTGAGAAGAAAAAGTAAATAGGAAAAATAAAGCATTTAACATCAATCAATGAAATAAAACAAAGAAGCATTATGACAGACTCTTTAACTTACATTATTTTATCCTCCTGATAGGCAATTAAATTGAGACATTTTCGGGAGAATTTAATGAAACTTATGGCTTTCAAAAAAATAATTTTATAAAGCCTTAATTGTCTCTAGGGCACCTTTATTTTGGCTTCTTTTGAGGGAAGACTGAGAGAAGCATGAAGGACTTATACGGTCAATGCTAGGATTGACCGCATAAGTCCTTCATGCTTGTATACTGACAATGTATTCCTTAACATTTATTGTATTCTCATTTCATATTTATAGAGTGTAAAATAATCTGTTGACTTCAAAGTGAAAGCATTCTAAAACATAATAGAAACAAAATAAACCCAATATGGAGCATCATACTCACTCTTTGTAGAAATATTGGCAATATCGGGTTCTAGCAAAGGTGGCAAGTTTGCAGCTACAGTTTCTGGTGAAAGAATCTTGTGTGGGGGAAAGGCAACATTTGACATTGGGGCATGCGAGATGGACTGGTATGACGAGATGACTGTTTTTTCTGAGGCAACTGAGGATGCAATTGACTGTTTTGGGTTCACATCACGGAGACGTTTATCTTGACCCCCACTTCTCTCTGAAAAATACATTAATGCATTGAGCCAATGAAATTAGAATTTTCCATGCAAACATTTATGAAATATTGCTACATGTAAAAGTTAATTAAAAATGTCAGGTGCTGTTCTCGTAAAGAAAAAAAGTATTGTTCTAGATGAGACCCCAAAAACCGTATCAACATCATCTAGATCTAAATATAGATATCAAGATTTCAAAATTTATATCTTGAACCTTCATGTTAACATTCTTGCATATTAAAAGCCGTATTTAGTTGGCAATAAAATGTTGAATAGATCTAGCAGAACAGTTAAAAATTAAAAAAAAAATACTATTAACTATACTTAGTTTGTTTGTTTTTTTTACTAAAAAAGGGTTTATGCCTACATGAGGTTTATAAATCTGTAACATTTCAAAGTGATCTGTGATTTAATAAATCTGTATTTCTGTAACGTAGATGTAATAACACAATTTGTGGGGGGGGTTTCATTATGCAGCAGAGATACAAAAGGTAAATAGCTGTACTTGTTACTACAAAGTTAAGAAACATCATGGAAAACTTTTAAAAAAAATCAAATCAAATGACCCATATCGTCAGAATTGTTCCACAGATGCCCATGTCGATGGTTTTGAGAAATATAAAAAGGACGTTCTTTTATTTCAATTAAATCATAAATGAAAACAGATTTAGGTAGTTGTTAATTTTTTCCAAAGCTATTAAGTTTCTAAATGAACCAAAATGAAGATTAATCAGCAGCTGTAGTTTGGCACTGTAATTAGATTTTCCAAATCAGTTTGGAACACAACATTTTTGACTTAATGATGCTGATGATAAAATCACTGTAAAATACCATGACCATGGCTTTGCTGTGGATATGTGCACTATATAAGAGAATATTTTCCTTTTCCTTTACATCCCTCACACCATTTAGGAAATACTAAAAGAAAAGTCTTACTCTTCCTAGGGCCCCTGTACATCTGACCCTTTCCTCTGCGCTTCCTGGGATTTGTACCAGATCCAACATGACCAGATACACTTTGCTCCACTGTAAACAGAAGATTGTCAATGTAAGTCCAACATAAACATAAAAGAAAGTTAAAAAAAACAACAACATAAAATAAAGAAAGAGAAATGATAGTTAAAAACTTTTCTCAACTTACATCAATAAATACGCATTTTGGAAGCAATTGAGCTATCTGATAGTTGGTTGTGTTTTTTTTGTATGAATGATTCATTTTTATGTTGAAATTTTGAGGTAATTTGGAACATCAGCATTTGGGAAACGTGAAAAATAGAAAAAAGAAAGGGGGGTAAAATTTTAGAAAACAAATTTATTCAATATCTAACTTATATTAGGACAAGGAACCAGAACAGCTTTGTTGTGGCCATTAACTTTCCCCAATAAGAAGAAATAACCATTTTTCAAACTTCAATTTCAGTCAGATAAGTGCTTCAGGGAAAAAAGAAATAAATTCAACAGCTTTTAATGACTTACATCTATTCCTTGGCCCTTCCAAGCTATGCTTCATCACTTGGCACCAACCAACTGGAAAAATATCGGGACTCTGACAGTCAATCCACTGGTCATAGTTATTTTCCCAGCCATCAAAGTGAATGCGGAGAAGACGACCAACAACCTTGGTCACCGTGGCTACACAAATCAACCTGAGAAAATCATGAATTTGTTAGAAACTGGTGGATAAGATAGATAATGCAAAATATAAAAATCACATTTACATCATAAGTATGAAGGTAATGGATATTGAAGAAAGAAAAATGCAATGGAAATGTACATCAGAAAAAAGCATTGAGATTATAAATCATTAATTGGAAAAAAATTCTGCATTCCCAAAGATTATTTACCTAGGTTCCATAAGGTCAACTGCTTCTACTTTCATTCCAGGACGGAAACCATGTTTTGGAATTTCCTGAGTAATGAAGAAAATTTGATTGATTTTAATTAACAGTGGATTAAATTTTTATAAATACCCACTTTATAACTAACCCAACAACAAAATCATAGGAAACAAAGAAAAAAACAACTATGTTTTAAAATTCAAATATGAACCTACAAAAAAGATTGATCTCGAAATTATACACATAATGCAGAATAAAAACATACATTTTTTTGTTTCCACATGATCTAAGACAAAAATCTTAATATGTGTATCAAATTTGTAGAATTGTTAGAGTTTAAAGTTAAAGATGAAGCTCTAGATAAAGCTATACCAGTACAAATGAAGTTCATATGTGATTACTTGTGTACATGCCTTATCAAATAGCTTGACTGGTGCTGCCATTGATTTTGTCTGCTTGAGATAATCAAACCATTTAAACGGTCCTCTGGTGCCTGAAAATAGATACAGAAAATGACAATTTTTAAAAATGTTTCAAAAAGTACTGAAATGAAAGTAAACGAGGAGACCGATATCAAAGTCAAGAGAAAAATTATAAAATGATTCATCCATAGAAACACAGTTTGTGTGTAAAGATAGATAGGAGTGATGATATAAAAATCTGTAGAAAAGAACTTTCATTAACAGATTATTATGTTAATTGAGAATCCTAATAAAAAAGGGCTTGAAAAATCTTAGACCAATAAATACATCATATTAGATAATTATTTATAAGAGCTATAACAAATAAAGACCCCCTTCAGTTTTACTTTGAATGAAAAACCATAAAAATCATTAAAAAAAGAAACCCTGAAATTAGACAGAATATTAATATTTAGAACAATAGTAACTATAAAATGATGAACAAAATAGTAGTGGGTAGTTCACAGAATGTATTTCTTATTGTTCTGTTAAAACTTTAAAAAAATTTCTTCACCTCTCGGAGGCGTAAGTTCCAGGTGATTTATTTCGCAGAATCCAACAGGGAAGATGCAAGGGGATGATGCATGGTAACAGAACCAGTCACTTCCATTCTCTGCCATAGACCCATCAATGCCAATCATCATGTAGTCATTGCCTAGCACCTATGACAAAGCACATAATCATAAAGTCCCATAAAGCAAACAATGTCATAAAATAAATTACAAAAATTATACAATTCCAATATTAGACCTGCCTGGTTGCAATATTTAAAATTTGCTATGGTCGGCACAGCAATTTGTAATTTGAGGTGAAAATTTGTAGCCAAGCAAATGGTTAAGAAATTAACTTACCTGCACTAATCCAATGCCGACATGGACGGGCACAAAGGCAGGTCAGTCAATACATCCAGTAAATACAAGTTTAAAAGTTTAAGATGTTTTGCCACTATGACTGGCATTTATATTTTTTTTCTCACAACAGAAATTTTATTTCACTATGTAAACGCACTATCTTGGTCATTAACCCATGATCCAACCCCCATTTTTCTGCTCATGATATCTTTAATAAGCCTTATCAACTACCCAAAGGCATGTACTTTCATGCAACCAGCAAGTCAGCTATCGAAAATGTTTAATTTTTAACAGCAGTCAGAAATCTCATTTGTAAATGTGGTCTGATTCATGTAATGTTTAGCAGGTGCACAATAAGTAAATAACAAAGGTTATGTTTTTCTGTGCAACTGGAAAGATCGTATGTGATGTTATATCTTTATAATGACTCAATTAAAAAACGTCAGCTTCATATTAAGAGAAGGCTATAAACATATCTTTAACATATAACTTAAGCATCAACTGAATTCATTACAATTTACGATAACTAGCTCGATGCAACAATTCAAAACCAGTAACTTTATTCAAACAGATTACCTTTGTAACAGTAGCAACACAAATGGCAGAAAGATTGAGAGGGTCAATGGCTTCCAGTTTCATTCCAACTTGAAAGGAGAGGCAGTGAGGAGGATCCCTGAGCTGTTTGATTAGAGAAAATAAGTAATTAAATAGAAAAAAAAAAAAAAAAAAAAGAATCAATAGAGCATAAAGTGGAGAACTAATTACTCATTAATAATAAATGTTTTAGTTTTCATAGGCTTTTGAATACAATCAAAAACTGAAATATCTTTTTGAGGAGATGTACCGCCAAGATCGACCTTGTTAAGCACATCCACCTCTTAAAAATGCTACTGCCAACCAACTCCCCCCCCCCCACCCCCCTCCCCCTCAAATAGTCATTCCTCACAACTTCAATACAACTTGGTAATGACTGCTTAAAAAAAATCGAAGTTCTGGCTGTTGGAGGTTGCAAAAGTAAATTAAATAAGTAAGAAGATGTCATAAACTCGATAAAAGTATTAATAACAAACCTCAGGAAACATATCTGCAGTCGCATCATCTGGATTGTACTTTTGATGGGTCATTTTGTTCAAACACGAACCAATGTACTCTAAGAAAGAGAGAGCAACATGAATTTCTGATCCATTTCACATAAGAATATTCAATTTCACCTGTGATAAAATTATCCACAAAACTTGACATCAAATTAAAGCAGAAATTCATTTCATTATCAAATAACTCTCCTCATGCATACAATTATTAAAATTATGTTACTTATCTAATAAAGATAAGTAACATAATTATAACAATTGTATGCATGAGGAGAGTCATTTGATAATGAAATGAACCCAAAACCTCCAAATCTCCATGAGAAATAAATTAATAATAATAGTTACAAACCCTCTAAACTTTACTTCTCAATATTTACTTTGTGAATAATCTGTAAGAATAATATTTACTACTAACATAGTATTCTATAAAGAGCATACTATTCTTATGTCATCTCTTACCCTGGGAAGCATGGAGTTTGTGTCTAACACTCTGAGCCCAGCCAATGGGATGGATAAGGGGTGAAGTCATGTGACACCAAAATTCATCATTTTCTTCCTGTGGCACGAAAAACAACAACACAAAATAATATAAAGTTTCCACCTGTTCAACAAAACAAAAACCAAAAGCAAATCACCAAAATCAGTCTTCAAATCTATAAAATTGTTAAAAAATAAGATTATTACTTCTCCATAAAGCAGCATTAATCGTGAGGAAAGAGAAAACAGACCGAAAACACTTAGTAATCCAGTCACACTAGAATGATTTCCTGAGAAAAATAATATTTTTAAAAAGGTAATTTCATTGTTCCAAGCTTAATTAAAAGAATAAGCATATTAGTCAAGCAATCTTACTTTGCTTTCAAGGTAATTCAGCCTAAGTCGACATCCAATAATTTCCTTGATGACAGCAACCCTCATAGCCGAAACACACATCTTGTTTACCACTTCAACGCGCATTCCTATCTTAAACTTATGATTTGTAAGCCATTCCTGTGCCTTAAGAAAAAATAATATGAATAAATATAAAACTTTATTTTTGACATTTTACAAATTTTTTGAAAAAGTTACATAAAAACAATGCTTAAATAGAACCCCCCCAAAAAAACAACAACAAACAAACAAAACAAAAACAGAAAACAACAATTCCTCTTCCCCTCCAAAAGTAAAAATAAACAAACCCCCACCAATAAAATGTGTACATTAATACTCACTTTGATAGAGAAGTGTGGTGGAATGGTCCTTGTACCTGTCAGTCTTTTGATAAGAAACTCTTTCCAGTTAGCATATTTATCTTTGATGGCTGGAACAACACAAATGAATTAATAAATGAGATTTCTCTGAAATCCTCTAGCAAATAGACTCAAAATACATAATAATATTAAGGCCAAAGGAAAATTATGGCATTGGTGTTCAAGGCATGCATTAGATTCTAAACACAGACATTACAAATATCATTATATCATTAACTGGCTACGTTCTCTTTTAATTTCGTATAAATTGTCATTATGATGGTACACCTAATGAATAATAATTCACATTTGCTTCTTTCTACCTATATGTATTGGTATGCTTTAAATCGTGGGTGACACTGAGAAGAGCTGTAAAGTGTAACTTCCTCTTTCCCTTATATAAGTTACAGCACTACTCAATACCGTCAACGAATTATTGTTTCGATAAGCGCCAACAATAATAATAATGATAACAACACTTTGATGTTTTATAGGATTGAATTTTATTTCACAATTACAGCAAAATGTAAAATGCCCGAGTAGAAACTCCCTACATACTTTGTGGTGGAGCCAACATTTTGCCATATGTAGCACACCATCCAACATTATGCAGATCCTCTGACAATAAATTGCTCCAAAAGTCCTTTGATCCATCACTCCCAAACCCTTCATAACGGAGCAGAACTTTATAACCTTCATTATAAAAAAACCCAGAAAACTTTCATTAAAATGAAATAAAATATATAAACATGTCCCATATCACATAATTTTCAAGTGTGACTAAAAGAGAAATTAAGTTTACAAATACAAGTATGCCTTAATTCATTCATTAAAAAATGCTTCCTTTATTTACAGGTAATAAAAAGGAGATTAAATAACTAAACATTTTTGAAAATAATCCTTAAAACCAGGGAAAACTTTAAAGAGGAGTTATGTTATTCCCTTTAAATAATAATAAAAAAAAAAGAAAAAAAAGAGAAAAAAAAAAAAAAGAAGAAAAACAAAACAACCCCCCAAAAAACAACAACAAACAAACAAACAAATATAACAGAAAAAAAATAAAAAAATACAAACAACTGATTATAAGATGTTGTGAAAACATTTACCATAAATCTTCAACACAGTAGCTATCCAATAAACTTTGATGTCCTTGGGAATATCAAGGTCTGTATTTAATACCTCAACTAGAATACCTTCACCCATCTGATCCCAACAATCACTCATTGGAACCTGTGCAAATATTATTTGAGGGGGAAAGCAATTAATAGATGTATCTACCTTGTAGACATTTTCATAAAAAAGCAATTGTCTTTCTAGCTTGACAGTTTGGAGGAAGCTAGAGAATCAGCAGTTCAATGTTGAATCTAAATCTATACACATCTTATAAATCATAAATTGGGAATTATCTAGCTATTAATATAATTTTAACAATTATGAATATATTATAAAAGATTCAAAGAATATAAACTAAATAATATCAGTCTATATATTATATATATTAATCAAAATGTGTCAACATTGGAAGTAATTAACACAAATACTTATACAATTTAAATCTGCTTGCAAGAAAAAGAAATGTTCACTTTGATTTTTTCATCAAAACAACTAATCAAGATGTAGATCCAACATGATCATTGATTTCATCCTTTTCTAAGACTAATACTCCTATGTTATATATTTTGTGTTTTAAAAGAAACTACAATAATTGATATAAATAGCAAAAGAATTTCATGCGTACATGTTTGAAGCAGGATACAGGAGCAGCACTGGCTGACACACTTGATAAATAAGGTGCCCAGTCAAAGATGTGGTTAGATTCTGGTCGTGGAGAGAGCAAAGATGAGAAATACAAAATATTTTCAAAATTCCACATTAGATTGCACAAAACATACCACCACCAAGATAATATTACCATAAAATAAAATTTTTGAGAATACAAGAGAATAAAATGTTAAAGAATAATCTATTCTAAACAAGCTCTTTGATTCAAATTGATCTTGGTATCTAAAAGTTTACAGCTTTCAATAAAAAATATAGAATACTTTTAATTGAAAAAATAATAATAAATAAGTTAAAATATTAAAAACAACAACTACAAAAAAAAAAACACAACAAAAAACAGAAATATAAAGCAAGGGTTACCATCTCTAAATGATGCTTGTAACAATGTCTGTTGCGTCTTTTGCGTAATCTTCTTTGCACCTGGCTTTCCCTGGAGGAACAGATAAAATGGAATATAAAACGAATCCTAATGTATACTGAAAGTACTCACACACATGGCTGCCACAACATTACTGAAGCCTATAACGAGGATTCAAAATGGGGCCAACTAAGGGCTATTACTTAATCAGTTAAAGATGCTATCATCAGGATACTAAATTCCTTTAATTCTTTACTTGCATCAAAAAAAAAGTGTAATAGAAGCCAAAAGAAGGCGCATAGAATTTGGAAGGCGTGGAGAAGAGAAGTTGTAACAAAATTCAGAGGCTGGTAAGGAAGCTCTAGGAAGCCCAAAGAGGACCAACTGTGGGCTACGTGGCAATTATACATAACCATTAAGCATGCAATTTTGTGATAAACAATCAATAAGCATTTTACTAGGTACTCCAAACTACCGTAAATACGGCGATTCGCGGGGTGAAACGCCCGATCTTGCCTATCTTCACACATC
>JASKDV010108202.1:0-14548 GCA_032466395.1 Aegires albopunctatus | reverse complement strand
TTTTCGGCGTATTGACAGTAACACTCAACCCAGTTGAGTTGTGTCCGTTTGTTTGAAGAAGAAGAAGAAGAAGAAGAAGAAGAAGAAGAAGAAGAAGAAGAAGGGACCCTCCGAGCCCAACTGCTCTCTCTCTCTCTTGCGCACAAACGGATCCTGTGGCTCTATCGACAAACTGTATTACATATGTTAGTTACATCGTTGCTTGATTTTATATAATAATATTACAATAATGAATTGTTGCTATTTTTTCTTGGTTTTGGTTGATGTGGATGGGTGTAACGTGAAGAGAATTATTATATTCACGAAATGTATATATTATTATATTTCTATGTAGGCTAGTTGATAATATTGACTGATTTGTTCGTCCATGCCATTGTACACGGAGAAATTTGTCATTTGATGGATATATAGAGCCTAAATAATTCTGCTTAGAAAAAGGTTGAAGCTTATCATTTGGAAAATAAGAAGGCAAAAATTATTTTCTGCTTTGCTTAGGGCCTATAATTTAGATGAAATCATCGAAAATAGTTTCTTATTTAGATCTAGATCTAGATCTAGATCTAGTCCACATAAAAAATGTTCTTTTAATTATATCTTTACTGTCTTATACTTCGCACAAAATTTGAATTTTCACGTTCATTTTCAGTGTTTGCTTTGGTCATGCTTCAGGTACATCCATGTAAAGGCCAAATTTGAAAATTTAAATGCTTGTCAGGTTTTCGCTTTATTGATTCATAATAATATCGTCCTAAATCTAGATCTAGATTATCAGTGTTTTAAACAGCCCAGACCGACAAGATACAACTTCTTCAAATTCTTGGCACTTTAAAAGTGATTAAATTTCTGTTTTAGGTCATCGGGGTAAAAGCAGTCCAGGACAGAATAAACACGGGTATACATTTTGTAAAGGGGTATATTATCTCCTATAACACCGGGAAAGTTGTTTACAAAACAAAAGTTTCATACTCCAAACCAAGGATGCACCAAACATAAAAATCGAGAAGTTTTAGTTTTACGTTTTTGTATTTACCTAGAGAATCTATACCAATGTCGTTGGTAAAACTAAACAACTTTGGATGAAGATCTATTATAGATCTCTAGCTCTCCATACTCGTTACTCGATTTAAATGGAACAGGCTAAGGTAGAACTTCGATCTAGAATCTAGATCTAGATCTAGATCTATCTAGATCTAGATCTAGATATTCTAGAGATCTAGAGATCTAGAGAAATCTAGATCTAGAATCTAGATCTAGATTCTAGATCTCTAGATCTATTATATCTAGAAAAATCTGTCTAGATTCTAGATCTAGAATAGTTCTCTAGATCTAGATTATAGCTCTACTTATATTAGAGTGGATAAAAATCGTCATAGAATCTTCCCCCAGCGCAGTGACACAGTTGGTTCAGTGTTACAGAGCATGATTTTCAGCTTAATTATTTTCGACAATCCCAGTTTTATTTGAATGTTTTAGTTTAGACAAGGAGAAGAACTTTATTCTCTTGAAACCAGCCCCTTTTCAAATCTGGAATGGTGTTTTTACATTAGATTTGTGACTCTGTGTCAATGGGGGTGACACAGGGAGGGAATTCTAAAAAACACAATTTGTAGTGATAATGAAAGGAAGATTATAAATCATTGATAGAGCTAGTCATAAAAGTAAAACGATATATGTACTAAGCTGAGCAGCTCGGTCGGGACAGTGGGATTTTTAATGAGCCGCTGACAGCAGCTTACACGGGAGATAAAGAGTTAGTTAATGGAATCATTACAACATGAAATGTAAGTAGCAGATCTCAACATTTATGTTTTTGCTCATATGTTCCATTCAGATGGCAGACCCTCATAGTGGAGTCATGCTGAGACACAAGCAAGCCAGGCTGTATCAGGATATGATGAATATTGCTAAATCAAAAATATTTGCATCAGTGACCAATTTGGATAAAGTGGTTGCAAATACCAAAATCACTATCAGTAAGTAAATCACAATAGTCGGGTATGATATTATACAAGTAAGAGGCTCAGATATCAAAATTCACCTGAGGCCAAGATCTAGATATCTAGATCTAGATCTATATATCAAAAGTTAATTTTTGAAAATTAAAATCATGTGGAAGAATAAAAAAGTGGAATGTTGGCCTAGATCTATAAAAGCAGCCATGTATTATGGACAAAAAAAAAGCAAAACTTCTTGGTCATGGTTTGCTTCTCTTTTACCAACTTTGATGGTCCTGTCTGACTCAGTGTAATGACTTCTCGGCAAATGTTCCTCATGAATAAAATGTAATTCAGGGATTTTCCTACTTTTTTCACTTTATTTAATTGGATTACTGTTTGGACTCCATGCTAAAACATGGAAAACAAAGATTTTTCTTCATTTATTTAGATTATATATATATATATATATATATATATATATATATGTAGAATCTATCTATCTATCTAGACTATATAGATTTTCTATATATTTAAAAAAAAAAAATAATTATTTTTTAATTTTTTAATTTTTATTTTTAATGAGTATAAAATTTAGTATGAATTTATTCCAGATTCCTTTTGTTTTGAGTTGTTGTCACGAAAACTTTCTCGTAGTTTGACTAAAGCAACATTTTTATCTATTACACAATAAAGTAGATTTATTCATAAACAAAATCAGGTACAACATGGAAGGGTTTTGTAAGAATTCTAAACAGAAATTGACTTTCCAAGTTAGTGGGAGAACGAAGTTGCCAGGCAACATAAAATAGCTGTTTTCTTTGTTGAAATGTGGGTGTGGAGTTGGTGAGTTAAAAGTTAATTGAAACAATGAGACGCAAAGTTTTGAGTAAATAAAGCATTCATTTTTCTGTTGTTGATTTTAAGCGCAATTTATTTCTTGTTCCTCTATATAGGCATGATTTAAAAATCAAAGTAAACATTTCAGCAAAACACAACTTACTTTCATTGGAATATTTAAGTGTGTTTTGTTGCCATTTTTATCCCTTTATAGTAACCTTTTTTTTAAAAATTTCCAATATTTAAATCAAGACCGTGTCTACAGTTACGCCTCCTTAATCACGGTCTCGCCGGCTAGGGTTACGCCGATGCAAGGGATCTATCCCCCGTCCCCCTAATTTTTGTTAGATTGTTGTACAAAAATCTATCGCTAACACTACACTGATTCCCGACCGAGTCCCTAACCCTAACTCCCGCTAAGGCCGGGGGGCTCCGGAGCCCCCAGACCCCCGTCTTTCACACAGTTTTTGTTAGAATTGCAGACTTAGCTCTGTTGTTCGATTACTACAGTATCGTCTGAAATTGAGTTATGAGTTTTCGTTTGCATTGGCATAACCCTAGCCAGCGAGACTGTGATTACGGAGGCATAACTGTAGACACTTTCTTAAATTAGATGCCAACACTACTGTTATTAAATATATATATATATTATTTAACTCAGAGACATCTTCTCACTGTTCTTGTGGAAGATTTTTTGAGCAACACCCCACCTTCATTGAGGACATGGATGAAATCAACATGGAGGTATTTTTACATTCTATCATCAATGGACACTGTAAATGCTTAAATCTTCAAGATGAACCTCAAGAAGACAGACTGCAGGAAGTTGGAAAAAGTTTCATTCACATTGCCGCAGCTTTAGGATCATTAGCACTAATGAGACAATTGGTTAAAGAGGCAGAGGGAGACATCAATGCCACAACCATGGTCTTTCAATATACTCCATTATCCCTTGCAGTTATGCAAACAAGAGGTAAGACTGAATTTCTGTAAGGTACCTTATTAACTCACTGGACTCTAATGACGTGATATCACATCATGAGTGGAGCACCGTCTGCAGTCTAATGATGGGATATCACGTCATGGTCAAATCTAACCGGACTTTACCAAAAATTTGGTGGAAATGCTTCTAGACCAAAGATGTGAATTGCCTCTTCTTACTTGTGATTTCTGCGAAGCCAAGTTATTTTTAGACTTATAAAACTAAAACTCAACATTATTATATTGAATTAAAAGCAACTTGGTTTCAATCTGATGAAGTGATCGAACACTCAATGATTGATGGTTCAAATGTTAAATCAACTTATTATGAATTAGTAGATGATGAAATGGATCGTTTTTATACCTATTTACAACTAAATTGTGATTTATTTCACACACAATATCAATTGAGATATAACACGTTTCCTCTTACAAAGTAATTTTTTCCTTTTTGCATTTTTGTGTTGATTTATTTATTTGTGTTAAAAATAAAATAAAAACATGTTCCATCTAAAATATATTCTAGTGTTGTTTTGTACTGGAACCAATTTAATTTTATATGTAAAATTAAATGTCATGGAAAGTAGACTTAGTCTTTATATGGGCATTGAAGTTTGGTAATAATCGTCAGTTTGTAGTGAATGGAAGTGGCTCAGTAAGGCAGACTCCAGTGAGTTAAAGATACATGAAATGAAAAAAAACAAACCAACAAAAATATTTTGCTCCTATATGTATCATGATCACTGAAGACATTTTAATGAAATCATCAAACAGAAGCAAGATAATATACCCATTATGGGAAAGAACTGTAAAATTACAAATAATCAAATATAATTATTTCCATTTTTAATTTTTCATAACTGTTATACAAACATGTTTTGCAGATGAAGTTGTGAAATGGCTCTGTGACCAACCCAATGTCCAGATGAATATACAATCTAAAAGGGAAAAGCATGCCCCTCTGTTGGATGCTATGCTGGCAGAGAAATTTCATTTAGTAGAAATATTGATACATGCTAAGGGAGTTGATGTAAATACAGTAAGTTATAGGGGCTCCATTCAGTTGTTCATTAAAAAAAAAATTTTTTATATACAATGAAACCCCGATGTACTGCCCCCCTTTTACTACCAACCCATGCCTTCCACCAGCCTTTGGCATAGATGTAAAAATTCCACTTTGCAAATTTTCTTGATAAATGCAGGTCATTGCATAGCTTCCAAGTGTTTGTTCAAAATGGATTTGTTCCGTATTGGATCTTTTCATTCGCAAAGTCTGTATAGTGCAATTTCAAGTCCATAATCCGACAATTGCCGTAAAAGTGTAAGTGTAACCAAAGAGTTGACATTAACGCACACTTCTCTTTCCATCTCAGTAACAGTAGTTGACAGTGTTTTTGTCAGGTCTTATTGGTAACCTGTGTATGAACCGAAACTAAATACTCTTGTACTTCTGGGTCAAGTCAACCTTACTGGTTTCTAGATCTAGCGCTCAAGTTGTATTTCGCGGTCTTTCCTTTGACTGGTGTTCTTATCAAAATTCTGTTCAATACAACCATACTTCTTATCTTAAGTGACTGAATAACAATTTTTCGAAGGCAGCACGAGAGTGTTCCTTATTTTGATTTTTGAAACATGGCAGCTACGTCATTGGCGGTGTGTCCTGACGTAAGTCACTTTGTCCCATCTCTCTCACTTGTGATGGGTCTCCGTCAGTCATGTTTTTCTGACCATGAATGCAGCATGGTGTGCTGCACCTTGGCAATGTATTTTCAGGAAATGTGGTTGCCCAGGCACACTTCCTTCCCCTCAGATCTTGACTTTTCCTGCTTACTCAGAGGAGAGACACTGTCAATACATCTGAGTAGGAGAGGTTTGTAGGGGTGTCACCTGACATGTGTAAATGACTTCCTGGCCATTAAGACAGGGCTGTCCATGCCTGAAAATTGTACTCTGGCAAGTCTGGTCTGATGTGTTCTGTGTTGCTGTTGGCCAGGGGAAATGAAAATGTATTGTATAGCACTTAGAGGCAATAAGCGCTATATAATGGGCAATTTTACTTTTACTTTGCTGCCAAACTCTCTATACCGCCAAAATAATATAATGTTGGAACATAAGTTGGTGGTACATCAGGGTTTTACTGTAGAAAAATTACTTGTATTTGAATCTGATATGTGTTAATTAAATGTTGCATGTTAATTGAAAATTTATGAGGCAATATATTCAAAGAATATTCAATAAATTCAAGGACAATTTAGTAAAGGGTGAGTTTTCAAAATCAGGATTTAAAAACACAAATATGATAAAGCAGTGATAAGAATAAAAATGTTAATTTTATCTTTATATAAATACTCACATCCTTTCTTTGCAAATTGATTGGTCTAGCGTCTTTAGTTTTTAACTGATTTGGCTGAATATTTCTGTGAAGATGACATGTGCTGTGTAGATTTGCCTTTTGGCTCCTAAAATGATTAAATAAGCATAGAAAATTAGCGATTTATTAATTTTAGAATTGTTTTGTGATAATCTTTGCGTCTTAATTTTGACTATTTCTGCTTCTAATGCCTTGTCAACAGAGATAGATAACTTCTTGGTATAGACTACCTGACTCACAAATACACATGTAGAT
The DNA here is from genome assembly GCA_032466395.1 of Aegires albopunctatus. Lineage (NCBI taxonomy): Eukaryota > Metazoa > Mollusca > Gastropoda > Nudibranchia > Aegiretidae > Aegires > Aegires albopunctatus. The sequence continues at coordinate 8,167 of JASKDV010108202.1, read as the reverse complement.
CTAGATGTAATTTAAAAATGCATGTGCATGTAAATTTGTTATAACAACAACTCAAAATTGAAATGATGCCGCTATCACCAAATAAACCTGCTTCATTCATAATATACTTATTGAATAGCATTTGCCACCAATAAATGAAATAGAGAACAAGGCAAAGGCTAATCAAAATCTTGTAGATTTTACCCGATACAGATAAGAAAGAGCAGTCACTATGATCGAAATTCGGTGCCTCCCCGCAAATGTATTCAACACATTGGTTTGGTAAGTGGTATAATGCTCTGAAGTAATGGTTTTGCTGTTTTGGTCTTTTTTTGCTTTATTTTTTTTTAATTTTTTTTTTTTTGTTCTATCAGGGACCTGTCAACGAGCAGTGAATGGGTAGCTCTATCTCTTTAGATACAGCAAAATTAAAGTCAGTGTGGAAAGCAATTGCAAACTAGCACAGGAAGCTGTAAAAATATTGAGACTCTGCTCCTTATTTCCTCTAAGTTCAATAAGAGTTTGGGAAATTTTACTTTACTTTTGCTTTCGGGGAAGATATTTTAAATATTTTAACACAATTTTTGGAGGGTTTTTTTTGCACTGTAAATTCCTTTAATGGGATTATTCGCAAATTATAATAATTTATAACCGTTTTTAGTTTAGATTTGCATTATCTTCCTGCCCTAAGAGAGGGTCCTTCATCTAGTGATGTTAAAAAGTGGATGATAATAACTATAACAATTTCTATTATTTTATGCATTTTTCTAGATGTTGTTTATTGAACAAATTCTATCTCATTCAACAAGGCTACTTAAATCAATTTTCAAGGGACATAACTAATTGCCTTAAGTGAAAAATCTAATTATCAAATTATAATGGGTTATATTTTCCTAGCTTGAGTGATGGCAAACGTGTGTGCGTGTGTGTTTGCAACTATGATGATGTTAGTATCAGATGTAAATCTTTCTCTTTCTCATTGTCAATAGTTTTGATGATGTCGAAATTTATTTCTGCTAGCCACTGTCTATAGCATGCTTGTGACTCAGACAGTCTCAGCAAATGTCATTTGCAAGGATATACTACGGTAAATGGAAGGAAGTGGACAGCATAGACTCCAATCTCAGGTGTATGCAACACAGTCCATTTAATACGATATTATTAAAATAATAAGCCTATCTTAAGACTTATTTTTTTGTTTTAAGAACTGGAGAGCAGCTTTTCCAACAGCTTTACAGAATTAAGAAATAAAGCCATTGAAAAGTTGTAAGAATGGTAACAATTGAAAGTGTATTTGATAGAGAATTAAATTAGAAAAGGTCAAGTTTATTCTTCGATTAAGGTATGCAGGTTTTGCTTTTCATTGTTAATTTTTTACTTCTTTTTCTTGATTATTTCTCTTTCTGTCATACTTCCCTTTATTCAACTTATTTTTCACCTCACCCATGCCTCTTATCTCTTAAATTATGTTTTTTCTTTATTTGGTTTATTCTTTCCCAGAAAAACTTTAGGAATGAAACGGCCTTAATTGTAGCTGTACGCATGAAAAATCAAAGGTTGGTTAAGCTGCTCCTTAGTGTTGGTGCAGATCACACAATTCCAACATCAAATGGGGTTTCACCTTTAATGCTTGCTGTGGATGCTGGCCATGAAGTAGTACAAGAGTTTATTGATGCAAAAGTACCTCTCGACACTATTGACAGCAATGGGGAGACAGCTCTCACAAAGTCGGTGAGGCAAAGTAAGTCTATGATGATCTTATATCAAGTCAATTTTTTCTTTGTGAAAAAAATCCTTTTAACATAAGATTTTTGACAAAAGATACAAATACCTAAAAGCTTTAGCAGGAGATCAAATAAGCAAAGATTAAAAAGTGCTCTCAGGATATTTGAATAAAATAATTGCCACTATATTTTTTACATGCCAATTTTTTTCCCTCTGGAAATTGCTGTTGATTATTTACTATTGATCAATACAAGGGCTCTTTTTTTATTATTAGAATGCTAGATATATAAGCTAAAATCAAATAACTTAATTTGTCATGATGGGTTGGAAAACGACAAGTTTTTTCTGTCGACTTTCTTAATGCTATGATCATAGGAACACAGCTATTTGTGATGCCTTTTTTTCTATAGGAACTATGGAAGTCACAAATACATTGATCCGGGGAGGTGCCAACCCAAGAGCTAATCCTACTCTTCCAGTTTTCATCTTAGCAGCACGGCTTGGCTATTTAAAAACATTAGCATACTTGTTGGACATAGGGCAGGACATAAACCAAGTTGATAACGGAGGATGGACTGCTTTACACTTTGCTTGTATGAATGGTAAACAAATCTTCACAATTTAGTCACTGAAATCTACTGTGGAATGCTAATAAATGTTTCATGACCCCTACCCTAATTAATAATTATATGTCTTTAATTTCATAGTTTTTGATTTGAAAAAAGCTTATGACCTCTTACATATCCAGAGCCTCTCATAATTAGTTCCTTTACTTATTTGTTGCTTTGTTGATACTAAACTCTTTCAGTACTCAAAACCACTACAATTGGCATGCCATTTTTAAACTTTTGGACAGCAAGCAGATACAATTGGCTCAGTTGATAAAGTTGTCAGACTCATGACACACCACAGTAATATAATGTTACGTATAGCAATTGTAAAGTTATTCCAATCTATTAAATGAATACAGAAATAATGATATATGTGTGGTGGCACAGGAAAACCTTCACATCAGTCAAATCCAAGATGAGGTTTTTGTGAATGCATTTAATAGAACACATCATTTTGATTATTTTTCTTTATATTTCATGTTGATATGTTAAACAGTTGCAGAGATATGACTTTTTAAAGATACTTAGTCAACGAAATGTAAAACTGAGAAAATAGCATTTAAAGTTTGGTTTTCAGTTAACGATGATAGTGGGTGATAATGATTCAGCAATACAAGGAATTAAGACTTAAAATTTCAGAAAAATATCTTTACACAATAAACATAGTAAGTAGAACCTGATAAGCAAAAAAAAACAAAATTTTGTTGAATTAATTTAAAAACAACTTTGTAAGCCCGTATCTCAAAAATAAGCTGAGTGGCTTCCGAAGGTTTTTCCTATGCCGACACACATATTCAGTGTAATTAACATGTCTTTTTAGTCAATTGTGGAGAATTTTTCAATACCAGATTGCTGAAACAAAAATGGTTCCTCCTCTGAAAAATGACAGGATACTGAATGAGTTGATAATGATATTACAAAATTTATCACAAATAAATATCACTTTTGTAAATAGGCTTCATAATAACTATGTTTTCGTGAATCCTTTTCTCAGGTTTTCAAGTTATAGTTGAAATCCTATTGATTCTGGGAGCTAGACCTGATAATCCTGATGAATGTAATAGATCTCCCCTTGCACTTGCAATGTTTTACAGGTACATAGTTTATGATATTAATTAATTATTATAGTTTTTATTTCCTTCCACAGTTACAGTGGAAATCTCAACAACCAAAGTTGGATAATTTAAATCCCATTAAATTTGAAATTTGCAAATGAGGACATTGTTACATTGTTACATTGGGAATGGCAATCTGAAATGGTAACTGGATGATTTTGCTAAATTTTAAGTCATAATTGCAAATTTGCGGAAATCAAAATTTTAGTTTTGAGTCTCCTTCTAGATGCATTTAAGCCATCACCTGACTAGTACCTGGTGCTTACCTAGTCATCGCCATCACAAACTAACATCATTGAGGATATTGAGAAAATTGGTATTGGTTGGGGAACTTGTAATATCTAAATTTTTGTTTTCAACCTGAACTATTCACTAGATCTACCCACAAATCTGGCTTCTCCAAACATAGTTTTGATTTATTTTATCGACACAATAGCATGTCTCTGTTTTTGATGGAAAATAATTTTCTATTTGCTATAATTTAGCAGAATGAATTTATTCATTGAACAAGGCAATAATATAACCTGTAAACAAGCTTTTAACATCCAGATATAAAGACATATTTGTTCTATGAAAATGACAATGCATTATATGCAAGTGGTTACATTAAAAAAAGAATTCACAAATTTAATTTTTCTTCATTCTTGGTACATGTATCTTTTTCTTGTCAATGAGAATGATATCATGTTGTCAAAATTTGAATCAATTGCCTCATTGATATTATTATAACTTAGAAAAATTTAAGGACAACAATAAATCCCACTCCTTTTATTTTACTTTACAATGAATTAATAATTCAAATGCACTATAAAGTAAAAAGACACACTGAAGTTCTGATAGCTGATTGTGATTTCAAATGTATATGTATGTGTAAACTGCGTGTTTGATAGAAGGAATACGTTATATTTTGTTTTATGCTTTATCATATGTGCTGCAGTTAAGTTCATCATTATGCCTTCAATCAATTGTGAACCAATATTTCCTCTTGGATAATAAAGTTTTATCTTATCTTATCTTATCTTCTGTCATTCCAGTCATCCTGAGATAGCCAGGCTTCTTCTTGCCAGTGGATGTGAAGTCAATCGCTTTGATGATCAGCTAGACACACCAATACATTTTGCTTGTGCCAATGGGGATTTGGTAGGGGTAGAACTTCTCCTTGAACATGGCAGTATGGCTTATACTTATAATGGGATTGGAGCTACGCCTTTATTCAACGCAGTTGTCTCGAACAACACTAATATTGTTAAGTTGTTATTACCACACTACATTGATATAGATCTCAATACAGCAAGTCAAGGTTTTAAATACGTTAATGTCGACCTCAGGGGTCCTCTCTTCCCTGTATCAAGATCTCTCCTGTGGATTGCTGCAGAGAACCATAATGAGGATATTGTGAATTATCTCCTTAACGCTGGGTGCGATGCTTCAAAAGAAGAATGGATTCATATAAGGGAGTTCCCCATATCTCTTCAGACAGCAGAGCAAATCAGAATAACAGAAACATTAGTGACTGCAGCATCCACTCCGGTGACCTTAATGCAGCTGAGCCGGTGCATAGTGAGACGAGCATTAGGTCCAGGAAAACAACGCAATGTCAATAGTATTAATATCCCACGAAAGTTGAAGAATTACATAATGCTCAGAGACTGAGAGTCCATCCTAAATGTTCCTTAACCACAAATAGTCGACAGTACATAGAATATACCAAGGATGTTAGGTTCGTCATTCACCTTAGTCTGTCCTCATTTTTTCTCAACAGTGATATTGTTATGTGATATAAAAACATATTTTTCTATCATGTAATATACCTCCCCTTGCATTTTTATTTGTTTTTACATTGTTTTTTAAATCGCTTTTACATAAACAATATTAAGTTTTATTTAATCTGTCAGAACTTAGATATACTTTATTATTTATTGATTTCTTTTGCAAAGAAACAAAAACTCTTAAAGAGAAATCAGCCAATGTAAAATTTTTCATATTGAATTAAGATATTATTTACTGTATTATTGTAAGCAAAATATAAAGAATATATTTGTTAAAACAACTTTTAAACTTTAGATACTTTAATATTTTTCTGTTTTGTTGGTCTCTAATCAAATCAGAGGCTTCCTATAAAACTATTATTTGTACTTTTAAGAAAAATCACCTTTTTTAAATGTTAGCAAGGTAAAATAAAGAACAGTATCGTGAAACATTTTAAATGTTGTAAATTCCCAGAAACTTAATATGTTTGAAGAATACCCCTTCCCCTTTCCGCAGTAAAGTATTATTTATCGATTCATGTTTTGCTATTTATCATATTCAACCATTAAATTAGATTTTTTCAAAGTTTATAAAGGTTCAATTTTTTTCTTGGAATCGAAGGCATACAATAAAACACTAACAAGGTTTTCTTTTAACTGCTTGATTATTAACAAACATAGCTTTACTAAATAAAAAAATTGATATCCACTGAAGCAAACAAAATGTCATGTATTATCCATTTATTTCTAGAATACTCATTTCATCACAAATATTTTGTTGTCATGGTGCTATGCAATTAACTCTCTACAAGTTCATTAAGCAATTCATGTGTTCAAATATCTACCATATACTTTACAACAAAAGAATTTGTAGTTTATATTTATATTTTATATATGTGATAATTCAAATTAAAATACCGAGTGCGTTAGAAATTTAATATATAACATCTTTCCTTTAAAGTAAAGCATTTGTTTTATACTTAATTAAAAAAATAATAAAAGCGATTGGTTGTAAATCATCCTTGCAGCATTTGCAAACAGTATTAAGACACTTTAGTTTTACTTGCAAACAATATTAAGACTCTTTAGTTTTACGTGAAAATATTATTAAGACTCTTCAGTTTTACGTGAAAATAATATTAAGACTCTTAAGTTTTACTTGCAAACAATATTTAAGTTTTACTTGAAAACAACATCAAGACTCTCTAGTTTTGCCTGCAAACAGTATTAAGATTCTTCAGTTATTCCGATTATTGTTGGAGATAGTGGCCTGTCTTTCAATTGCAGTAATAATGGGGATTTTGAATTTTTTTTTTTTTTTATCAAAAATGTTAAAAACATGGTGATTTTATAAACAGCTGTTGATAAAGAGATTTGAAATACTCAAAGGATATTTTAAATATAATGTGATATTTAAATGACTTCTTATTTATGTATTTACTGAAATATAATGCCAGTTTCCTTGTATCTTACCCTTTTATATATGTATTAAGTCAATTTAACCCAACTACCGTGATCCCTTAAATATAATGTGATAATATTGTTTTTATTATGGTGTTATGAATACAGATAATATTTTGATTATGCATTTAATTTAAAGATTTTAAAAAATTTTAGTAATTTTTTATATAGATAAAATAATCGATGTATCCAAGGTCCTGGGGTCTTAAACTGAGAGGAAAGAATAGACCTACTGCCAGTTTCCCCATACATACAAGAGGCGACTAAGGGGTGTGTTAGAGCTTCCTCTCCCATCTGTACTCTATCTTCTGTCTGTCAGGCTCTTTTGTCCCCTCACTCAGAGGAGGGAGGAGGTTCTGCTGGGTAGGGAGGGAGGCCATCCCCCATTTGTATATTGTGTGCATTGCTTGAGTTAAAAATACTATCAGTGCCGCTTGCTATCAAGAAGGATTGAGTACTTTTGTACCCAAAGGGCGTTAAGATAATCCTAGGTGGTCTTTGTGGTGCTTGTTTTGGGGCTTGATGGCCATCATTATTTAGGTGTTTTTTTTTGTTGAGAGATGATATTTTTATTTCTGTAAATCATCTCTTCGTTTAGTTACCTTTAGTATTATAAGATATTTGTTATTCTTATTATTAGAATTTCTTCTTTTCCTCCTTGGCAACTTTTCTTCTCTTCTAGAACCTGTTTCTTCTACTTTTGTTTTTTAATTTTCACTAACCTATCATCTTAATTTTTCCTGGGCTCTAAGATGACCTTGGAGAGCCCTCAAAAACTCCAAATAACTAACTACTTGTACTTATTATTTGAAGTGCTTTTTCCCTCTTCTAAAATCTATTTCTTCTACTTCTGTTTTTATCTAACTAGCCTATCATCTTGCTTTTTCCTTATCTCTGAGATGACCCTAGAGGTTGATTGAGCCTTTAAACTCAAACTAACTAACAAATTACATCTACAAGAATAGAAATCTTAAAAATTACACCATTTCATAATTATAACTTGAAACTTTATTGAAATAAATCCCTTATGATACAATGAAAGTACTCTCTGGTCTTGATTAGTTTTAATACTTGTCTTTGTCAATTTGATTTATTTTATTATGGCTTGCTCATCTTTGCAGCGTTTGTTATGGTTGATGTGAAGTTTCAATATTGGTCATGGTTTGTATTTTGTTCAAGTTTGAATTTTGAATCTTTCAGTCTACAAATAAATGCTCAATCAGAAATATAAAGTTAAAGTATTTGTAATTTATACTTCTTGGTTCTAAAATTTTAAGAAACAAAGCAACCCATGAGGACCATCAAATCCTTAGACATGTGCTGTACCACATGTTGTTGATCATTTCAAAATCTGAAAATCTGAAGGGAAAAAAATAGATGTGTATATACATATATATATATATATATATATATATATATATATAATAATATAAAAAGATACTTAGATTGACATGATATTTTGTTTGAATCTAGATCTAAGTTATGATCCATTATGTTATCAAAGTGCTCAACAGATAGGAGCGTGAGT
>JASKDV010108091.1:0-14551 GCA_032466395.1 Aegires albopunctatus | reverse complement strand
TTCTTCTTCTTCTTCTTCTTCTTCTTCTTCTTCTTCTTCTTCTTCTTCTTCTTCTTCTTCTTCTTCTTCTCTCTCTGTCATTCCTTCGTCTAGAGTACATGATTTTTGCGAAATGCTTGTGCTTTCAAAATTACCCAAATTCATATTTAGAACTAATTGCAAGAATACATATATTGTTTTTCACACATATGAATATCAATTGAATCCAGATTTTAGAAGCAGAGAAGGTGTTGATACTCTTAAACATAGGCTACGATGTGCAATACTTAGATCTACATACAGTTCGTTAACTAACATAATACTTAAAATCAAATACTTCAATCTTTGTTTCTGGCGTATTAAAATTGATACTCAACCTTATTGAGTTGGTCAGTTTAATTGAAGAAGAAAAATAAAAAGATACTGTTTCGTCGAAATGCACAAATGAGGCCAAAATTGAAAACAACAACAACAACAACAACAGCTAGAGATAAACAAACGCCCATTAAAAAAATGCATTTAGATAAGCCTAACTAATATTATTACATGTATCATCATCAAAAACAAAGACAACTTCATAAACAATAACATGAATAAGAACAACAAAACCTACAAAATTGAATAATAATAACAATGATGTCTACAATGACAACAACAACAACAACAACAACAACAACAACAACAATATTAATACAGCAACAACAACAAGAAATATAACATCATAAGACCTTGAACTACGAACAAACTCGCACATAAAAAGTTGCAAAAATAGAAATGTCTGACAATAATATAAAAGGAGACATTTTGATAATCAAAGCGACCCTGACAAGAAAAAAGTTAAAGTAAAGCAAAGAAACGAAACAAAACCTCAACAAGATTATAGATGGCTGTTATATCATAGGCGTCAATTTGGTTATGTAAAGTTCCATGATAAGATACGATGAAGATTATGAGACTACTCATATAGCTTTGAGAGACAAAAACGCAGTGGCGTCACGTGGGCAAAGCTGACACTGGGGCTAATTGATTGTTTACCGATTATTCTTATACAGTGCATGCTTGGCTCATAATAAAGACGATAAAACATTGTAGAATTTTGAGGTGGGGCTGAAGCCCACCTGATGCTGCTGCTTGAAAAAGGGTCGAGGATAATAGACAAGTCGGTGGCATTTACCTTGAGACCATTTCCACCAGAAAAATGCAACCTGGCAGCAGAAACCATTTCCAAAAGTCGGTGGCATGTAGAATCAGTACGATCCAAAAAACCAGGTACAGTTTATGACTCCAGTAGAATACCTGTAGAGAGTTGTCAAAAGATACTAAAGTTTAATATTTGGTCATTAAATGCTAAATCTTTTTTTTTTTTTTTTTTAATCTAAAATTGAAAATAAATGGAGAGAAAAAAAACTGATTAAAAGATACAACCCTCCTATCCCACTCCAAACAAGAGTTAGAAAATTAATTACATCAGTAAAGAGCCGTAGTGAAAATAAAAATGTATAGTTCAATGTGTGAAAGAACGCACGCCCCCCCCCCCCCCCCGGCCCGAAAATCCCCCAAAAACAACAACATACAAACAAAACAAAATAATAAAAACAGACAAAACAGAAGGAACCTGTACTTTAATTATTCACATCAACGGTGTTCGTCTTGAAGAGGTAAATCATTATGTTTACCTTGGAAGTACATTAACAGACAATGATGTAGAAGCAACAGATATTAAGAAAAAACTGGCTCTTGCTACAAACAGGCTATCGAATATGAAACTACACTGGAAAGGGCAAGATGCACAAACCACTCTAAGGATATTGGGAGAGTGCGTTTTCCAGTCGCAACGTACTGATGTGAGACCTGGACTATGAACAAAATAATATCAAGCGAATTAACTCATTTGGAATGAAGTGCTATAGAGAGATTCTTGGAACGTCATGGACAGAGCACAGCACCAACCAGATAATAAGAGCAGAGTTTAATAATTAAAAAAACACTGGTTGGCAAACTTTGCAAAACACCAGAAATTAAAACACTTTGGGCATATAAAAAGATATAAAAAGGGATTTTGAAAAACAATTTTGAAAGGAATGGTGGAAGATAAGAGGTCAAGAGGACGGCCATCTAGAGAGCGGGAAAAGGGTGTTACAGGGGGTCTTAGAATGACATCAACGGAGGCAGGATGAGTGGCAGGGAACAGACGTTTGTTTCAAAGTATTGTCAGGGATGCTACGTCCACATCAGTAAGTATAGGCAGACAAGGAGAGAGAATATGCTAACGTCATTGCTGCTGTAAATATATTGATTGCTCGTCGCTAATAAAAAGGTTTAGCCATGAGAGCTGCAACACAATTACTTTAAAATCTACACGATTCATTCGACGTATGGCATATTGTCTAAGTCAAGCCACTTCTTTGTCTGATTACAGCCAAGGTGTATAAATGATAACACCACAGTAAAGGAACATTTTCTTTAATAATTGTCTATTATTAACATTCTCAAAGGTTTGGCGTTCGAAAGGTATTGCCAAGAAATTTTTAAAGTATTGTAAGAGGATAACTGCTCTATGAACAGCGAAGAATAAAATTATAATAGACCTCCGTCGGTCAGTTCTGCCCATGGATGCAGCACGATGTGCTGCGCCTGGGCAGTGTATTTTAAGGAAGTGTGGTTGCCCAGGCACACTTCCTTTCCCTCAGATTTTGACTTTTCCTACGTACTCAGAGGAGAGACAGCACCAATACGTCTGAGTAGGAGAAGTTTGTAGGGATTTTTCTCTAAATTATACCATGGTAGGAATTGAATTTTGCCAGGATGGCGGCCGGAATGGCCTGCTCTTATCGATTTTCGATCACCGAAGGTATTTACTTTTTACACTCCAAAGTATACCGGAAGGCCTAAATAAGAGGGAAAAAAAGCGATTGATGTTTTCTCACCTCAAAATAGCCAGATTTTCTTATGAATGGCAGCGATAGGACGATCATGATGAGAAGTGTGAAACTCAAAATGTACCCTGGGGATAAAATAAGAGTACTTTTAATATTTATTGTACGTTATTAGCCCCGTGGTCGACTTGCATCGAAAAGCCGTTTTGGTTCAACTCTTGCTTTCGCTTGTTCCGACTTCGACTCATTGGGAAAATCTCTTTACACCAATTTATACTCTGTCGAGGCAGTAGAAGATTTTGCCAATATTATATCAGAAAAAAAACGCTGATAATCAACTGCATTGCACCATTGCATATTCCCCATTTAGTTGAGATTTTCTTGGTGAAATAGTCTGTCGGGGGAATAGTTAGCGTAAAGGCTGTGATTTTTTGCACTTGCTGCGGAGATATACAGTGTTTTGTTGATGGACACATTATGCAGTTTTGTAAGACAGTGTGCATTGTTGGTTCTTTGGCATTGTTAAGATTGTTTCGATATCTAATACAGTGCACGTAGATTCTACTATAATTCACTATTTGTATCTGATGGAATTTCGCCCTAGGGACAAATACAGCATTTCACAGAAGTCATAATCAGACAGACGTGATTCAATTAAATTAAGCATTTTCTTCTTTATGCCTACGACCGCGACCACGGGAGAATGATTCAGTCTTTTCTGGAAAAGAATAGTTACGACCTCATTCCGTCATGGCATACATGAGTTTTACTTACTCGCAACAGCTCGTATTACTTATATTGAATTAACCAGGTGTCAGTGAGAGAAGTTAAGCCATGAGAGGTTGAGTATGAAGGTGCTCTTTTCCAGAATAAGTCTGGGTTATTCTGCTTCAATGAACGCGACCTTAGACTGTGATTTAATGATATGGTTTGATAAACATTCTTCAGAATTCTGTGATCTCATGACTCACCTCCATTATGGTTGTGGTGGCTTATGCGTGGTAAAAATCTTGTTTTCAAAGAGATGTACTAAACCCATTATTATTTCCATTATTAAAATGATCTTTTCGATTAGATTTATGGATTAATTATTAATCAAGAAATAGTCAAATAATCACCTGTAATATAGGCAGAATTTGCAATCCACCCCTTTCCTGCCTTCGTGGTGAGTAGGATTTCCGATGCATCAAGTCGTAACTCATCCGTCACGGCATCTGTAACGAATTTTTTTCAAGATATACATGTAAATCAACGTCGCAGAGAGGCACGAGAGAGAATGGGATCAATAATACCACCACCAAAAAAAAAAAGGATAAGGGCCATTCAAAGAATTAGACGAAGGAGATTCCGTACGAGCCTAATTGTGCGGCCCAAATTGAACGCCATTATTCTTTGGGCAAGTTTGTAAGCAAGGTCAGCTATTGCCACACAATTAGACGAAAGAGAATCCGCAGGAGCGGAAATTGTGCGGCTATGAATAATGTTAATCGCCATTATTCGTTGGACTAGTTATCAAGATCAATTGGGCCCACTTTCGGGCTCTCGCCAAACTAAAGGCGAGGAGAACTTTCAGAAGCATGATCGTATTTTAGTTAAGTGTATATTTCTATGGGACATCTACACGTTTTTACCCTTGCTCTTTATAGTGCCCTGAGAGTGAGTTAATGCTATATAACTGAGTCGTTGTCTACAACTTTGAAAAGAGATCACCTACACATTTTAATTGTGAATTAGGTGATGTGTCGAAAGAATGGACTAATCTGCATGATTTTTAACTTAAGTAGAGGATCCCTCACATGATAGTGAGTTAGTGAGTAATTCTTAAAACAAATTCACACTACGAAAGCATGATCTGTGATTACTTTTCAGTGAGTTCGTCCGGTCTGACGGGTATATTATATTGCCGAGTTTTTCTGAAATCTTCAACCATGCACCAAAGACGCCGTAGTACCATCACCATCGACAAAGGAAGAGCGCTGATATGGCAAGACGACTTGGAGTAAGGCACTCGAGTTGTTACCTCTGGAAATAAGGATGAACGGAGGGGGTCCGGAAAGCAACATTTATGCTTACAATCTGGTCCTTAACTTTTTTTGAGCAGTATATTTAACATTGATTTTTTCTTATAATCGGAAATTGCTCCAATTGATTTTTTTCCAGGGTAAATATAGTAACCCCCACCCCCTTTTTTTTACATCAAGGTAGGCTCCTTAACAAACCAGTGATCCCCAACGAACCCATGGTCACCTCCTCCGCCCCACGCGCTTCCCTCCCCCTCTCCCAAGATTAAATAAATAAATAATTAAATAAATTAATGAATAAAACCCAAATGGCCCCGCTGCAATTTACCTCTGATGGACCTGCGTCGATTACTCTTTGCGAGGCAATAACATAAATAAATCTTACATGCGTTTCCAATATGAGCACAAGTATGCACCACTGTCTGAAGAAGAATCGTGTAGCCACAAATCTTATGGAACATGATGTACTGGTCAAAAGGGAAAACATGGACCAAAAATGTATTTCTCAATCGTGTCATGGTGACCCTGAGCATTAGAACTAAGGTGAAAGTGCAGTTGAAGTTTAGGGCCATGCCAAAGGCTCTTGCAATCTGGAAAATCAATCAATATAGAACGGCAATACATTCCATTCCCTGAATGGGCTTTTATGCTTAATGAGGAAAAATTGTCAACTTAATCAAAGAGCACAATTGCATGGTCTTCATTTTCTTTGCGGTAACAAGGACTATTGGGAATAATAAAGCATTAATAGTATTATCATCTGTTAAATAAATAGATAAATAAATAAATAGAATAATAAGAAAAGAGAACTCTAAATGAATAGAGAGGTAAATAGATTACGATACGATAAATTAATACATATTCAATTAATACAATTATCAATAATACAAAAGCAATTTACTTTTTCTTGTGTCATCAATACACAGGGAGTACACAAAGTCTGGGTACATAGGAGAATAACAATTATAATATAAAAAATACACAAATATATGAAATAGTGAAATCCCTTAAGCAATCAGACTTTATGGACTCCCTGTACGTACGTGTATATGAATCAATCACATTTGACTTAAAAACAGGCCAAACGACATCCTGTCTGCAATTTTATACAAGAGGTCGATGAAAATCCTGTAACTGCTCAATAAATTGTATATAAATTGTCTCACTGGATTGGGTCGTTACAGAGGAAATATATGTGTGTATGTGTGGTCGAACAAAACGTGTTGATTATATAACGCAACGCCCACTTATGGCCTATATCGAATCCAATAACTCAAAGCATATTTGACATCTCAATCATTCGATTGGCTCATACCAAAGTGATAGGTGATTACTGGGCCATGGTGGCTCGCCCTAAGGTGTCACTTTAATGAATTAACACTCTCTGGATATTATAGCATTATTACAACACCTCTCTCTCTCTCTCCCTCTCTCTCTCTCTCTCTCTCTCTCTCTCTCTCTCTCTCTCTCTCTCTCTATCTCTCTCCACACAATCACACTCATATACACACATGCAAACATACTTCATTTGTTGATCAGCAGTAAGTTACGTTGATCTTTCGAAAAGAATTGTACAACATTCAAAGATGGGATGGCTTTCGTAATTAATTTAAATGGCTAAGGTGCGAGATTATAGATCGAGTGGTCATTCTATTGGTCACTTTCTACTCATGTCAGACATCAGACACCAAAAGTGGTGCTGCTTATAAAGTGGTCGCAAAATTTTGCATTTGCGAAATAACCTGAAAATGTATGAAACTTATTTACATCATCGTCATCAAAATCTAAATAATTTCTTCATATGTGGAATGATTGTGACGTGAAAGGAAATGCTGATGACACGCTCTTTCGTATCTCCATCAATCCTTTCCTAAGAGATGGGGTGTGGATAGCTCAGTGGTTAAGGCACTCGCCTACCAAGCCAAAGATCCGTGGTAAAAACCCGTGTAGGCTTGGCTTTGAAATCCAAATTTCCGGGTTTCATTTTGCCCCCTATTCGTAAGTTGCTAGGATAAAGAGTGCCAAGTCCTATCAGAGACGGACTATAATCTCGGAGTTCCCATGTGTATAATATACGCATGCAAAAGAAACCCTTGGCTGTTTACAAGGCAGTCTAGCAAAACCCTAATATTTATCACCAAAGTAGTGGACATTTGTAAATTCAATACAAAGTTTACAAGGCAGTCTAGCAAAACCATGATATCACCAAAGTAGTGGACATGGGTACATTTAATACAAAGTTTAAAAGGCAGTCTATCAAAACCCTAATATCATCAAAGTGGTGGATATGGGTAAATTCAATTCAAAATTTACAAGGCAGTCTAGCAAAACCATGATATCACCAAAGTAGTGGACATGGGTAAATACAATACAAAGTTTAAAAGGCAATCTAGCCAAACCCTGATATTTATCACCAAAGTGGTGGACATGGGTAAATTCAGTACAAAGTTTACAAGACAACCTAGGAAAACACTGATATGTATCACCAAAGTGGTGGACGTGGATAAATTCAATACAACAAATTTCCAAGAGAGCAACAATTAAAGTGTGGATCCTGTTGCCCCTAAAGCGAATCTCCTTTTAAGCCGTGTACCCATAATATGGCCAGAGTATATTCATGTTCCACTGGCTTGAAACGGAAGATGGATGTTAAATCACAATCCTAGATAAGATGCCAGGTCTTACTCCCAGCATTTAGACGAGGCACACTAAAACCTGGGTCGGGACAGGATAAAAAGGACAAAGTGTCTTACCTATGGATGGACTAAGGAATGACAATAGTGGGATTCGATCCCTCCATGTCACCCATCTGATTGGTGTCATTGAATGAATGCTACTAAAGTTTTCTACTGTTTGAATGCGTTAATGATAAAGAAATAAATGAAATTACACTTATTCATATTAGAAGGGAAATTTGTCATTTGGTTTTTACCGTTACCAAGCGTCAGCCGTAAGAATAGCGCCGCAAACGTAGGCAATTCGTGTAAATAACCTTGCCAACGAGTTAAACACGATGTCACCAATGGGATTCGAACCCGTGACTCTTCTCATGCGAGTCCAGCGGCTTAACCGTTCGGCCATTGTGCCACCAACGCATAGACCTTTAGCTATGAACTGTAAATTAATTCACTACTTGTAAACATTTCAGCTCGTCATTTTAAAGCAAAGGAAGATGAGGTTGGATAACATCAAAGAATGGACTGGCCCAATGCGATTCAAACTACTTGAGCAGGCCAGAGATAGAAGAACCTGGAGAAAGACAGTGATCCCAGCTTCCCGTGACGATCTAATGGTCATGTGAAGGAGTACTGAGTATGTACGCGTCAAATGAATTAAATATATCTAATGGTTAGGCCTGAACGCCCCACCAATTCACTACTCGATGCTCGCAATAGCTCTTTTTATATTTAATGTTTCCCCATTGTCCATATGACAAAATGGGCGCACTCCTGACTCAACGTGCGCACTTAAAACAAAATGCATGCACTCAGTACATTTTGGGCGAACTCATGACCTTATTAATGTACGCTCACATAACATAATGCAGGCTCTCTTGACTTAATGTGTGCACTCAAGACTTAGCGCGCATTCGCATATTTTGTATTTGTAATATGCCTGAACAGAATTCAGTCCAAAAACCGTACTTGGTTAATTTGTTTGCTATAGCACATTTTATCCCATAAGCATAGAGTGCAGGATTATTTGTTGAGATAATTAGTAGACCGTGCCCATACAATCACTTCCACCTAGAAAAATAAGTCTCCCTCGAAAAGCGGTTGGCATTAATGTGAGCATCTGTTGAGGATGTTTATTGGTTACTTTCCTGTTTGTACAAACATGTGAGATTGTAATGCTCTCCTGAATATTGAGATTCTAATGCTCTCCTGGGTATGGAGATTCTAATGCTCTCCTGGATATGGAGATTCTGATGCTCTCCTGGATATGGAGATTCTGATGCTCTCCTAGATATGGAGCGAATTCATACGTCTTCGTTACAACAAAGAGTGGGGCGCGAATTTGTGGACATTAACAAAAACTGGGCATATATTTTCAGGATAACGGTCCATTACCATACAGAAAGTTGCGACGATGGTTTCTGTGCAATAAAAGTCTGCCGCAGATTTTCAAAAATCGCTTTTTTATATTTTGTCTTTAGCCGTTCCCATGAAGATCCCTCATGTGAACAGAAAGTCAGCACGGTTTTGGGTAAACGTCTTGACATTGTGTTTTAAAACCACAACAAGCTGCATGGGAATGGGGCTTAATGCACTATTATTTGGACACTGCATTTCTCACGACTTACTCTCGTCCATTGATTGGAGTTCCAGTATCGCCACGCCCCCACTACCATCAGACCAACATTTATGACGATATAGACGATTAAAAACACTACTTTCTTCAAGTTGTTTTCGATGTAGCTGGGAGTAAAATGTCGACAGGACTGGTTGGATTTTGACGAATTTTTCTCCTCGTCAGTGGGGCTGTAGACAGACAATTAATGGTGTAAGTCGAAGTAAAAATAATGATCTCTTTGCATACTATCTACATAAAGCATAAAACACAAAAAAAAAAAAAAAAAGAAAAAAAAAAAGAACAACAAACAAAACACCAACAAACAAACTAAAAAAACAAAACAAAAACCACAACAACAATTACAACAAAATCCTCCATTTTTCAAAGGGCTGTGATTGCTGTGATGAATATTGCAGATGGTTAGGAAGTTAACGGTATATTATAACAATTTATACGTAATGCACAACGATCACTTTTTATATTCTGAAAGAAAAAGCAACGGTGACTGTACGATTTCACAGTATCAACAAGGAAAAAACAAAACAAAACGCCTCTTATTACTATCGTGCTTTCTCATATAAACATATTATGCAAGGTATATAATTTGGCTTTCTCCACACCACCAACATATATAAATAAATAAATATATTAAAAAATAAATAAATAAATAAATGAAAATAAATCTCACAAAAATGATATTATGTAAATGAACAATTCACTATATCAATAAATTATACGAGGATGTATATCAAAGGAGTGCTGTAATAATGTTAACTGGATAAGATGGGACAGAGCAATATTGTGAGCCCTTAGTGAAATTATAAATTGTGTTGGTTTTTCGTAAATATATTGTCATGTGATATACATTTGTATTATGTTATAGTAAGTGAAAATATTGAACATGTATTGCTGTGTGGAACGAACGAACATGACATTAACATTTCGTCGTTGTTTGCAGATAATACATTCTTTATTGGAAACCATCACCATTCGAAAAATTAATTTTGAATGAATCATAGATAACTTAAACACATGTACTAAGGCAGTATTTTGTAGCATTCAGGCAAATTTTTTTTTTAAAAATCAGATTTTTTCAAAGCTTTGATGGACTATAAGCAGTCGGAAGCTTTGACTCATCCACATTTTCTGATATTAAAAAGAAATGAATAATAAAAAAAAAAACCGGTAAGAAAGAAAAAAAAGTTTGCCACACCCAATAAGAGATTCATCTTAAAAGGGCATGCAAAATTCCTTTTGATAAAAACATGAAAATATAAAGGCTATAAATAAAATAAAATCGTTAATACATCCCAGTTATTATCAACATAAGACTAAAAAACAAAATGAAATCCTATGCATTTAGTTAGGGACATGGTTGGATAAGTGTAGACATAAAATCTTACGAATCAATCAATTAATTAATAGATATACAGGGTGTCCACCCACAAAAAAAAAAAGCACTGGGCACCTCGAGGCTATTCACCTTATATAATTGATAAATTTTGAAAGACAAACCTCTTACGAGTTGAATGCACTTTATTTCATCAAAATCGATCTAGCCGATCGTAAGTTATGCGCATTTTAAGTGAGTTCATTTAATCGTTGGAATGTGCTCTGATCAGTCAAGAGACTCCGATTGAAAACCGACCCTAGGCCGTGCTTCACTAAAATGGGCAAACTATAAGGTCGGCTGTGCAGATTTTGATGAAGTAATAAAGTGCATTCAACTCGTAAAAAGTTAGTCTTTCAGAATTTATGTAGATCTAAACCAATTTATAAAAATGACAACCTTCGAGGTGGCTAGCGTAATATTGGGACACCCTGTATAAAGAAAAAAGGAAATAGAATTGAAGAAACAGATAAAGAGATAAATTAAAGAAATTTGTACAAGAAAAACAAAAAAACAAAAACAAAACAAAAACAGCCACCAATATTATATGGCTTGGTTAATTGCAAAAATTGTGATTTAAAAGCATGCTTATGATAATAAATCTTACAGATCCCAATAGGGACTGGTGTCGTTGGTATTGTCAGAACTCAGTAATGTGCTGAAGGAAAATCAATGGCAAAAAATACAACAACCCACAAAAAAGTAAACACTGCTCTTACATAGTGTTCATATGAGAAGAAAACCGAGCTTATATGGCATTATAATGGCATTACACTTTCCTTTCCGATAACAGCAAGAACACATAGGATAAGACTTGCATCTCGTTCAGCCGAATAACTTTTTCTAAAATAAATGTCATACCAGATATTATACATTACTCTAGTAATTGACATCATGCATAGACATTGTCATCGTAAAAAACTGAAACATGTGTATTTTAACCTTTTGAATCCTCTCAGCTTCTCAAGAAATAATTTGATTGAAAAAACAACAACAAAAACAAATGAGAAAGAAGATAAGAAAAATTAATAATAATCCCCCTCCTTTCTCCTTAAAAAGTATTTTTCTTTTAATCTCGACTCGGTGAGCCATCTTTCTTAAAATTATTATTCAGGAGAATTATAGAACGTCTCCTCCAGCCTACCTTATGGCCATATTTTCCGCTATGGTGGGATGACGTTCAAACAGACCAAGTAGATCATTGAAAGAAATTTTACCATCCCTGTCTTTGTCAGCCTCTGCAAGGATAGCATTGGTCAAAGCCTGAAAAGGAAATGATATTGTTCAAAGTATGGACAGATTGTGGAATTAGGCGCTATAGAAATGTTTTTATTGCATTGTATTGTAACGTAACAACAACAACAACAAGTTAATACGAATATTATTACAAACATTATGATCATCCGTAATTGCATAGGACTAGAAAAAAAACAAAAAACAAAAAACAAAAAAACAAAAAAAAACCGATTTCGGGGACGCATTCGTCATCTAAATCAGAGTATCGATAACCCGTGCCTATTTTGTCAATATTGACAATCTCAAGCACGTGGTATTCTAGGTGGTTAATCATTTCAATAACTCTCGTCATATTTCAAACTAAAAGTGAACACGTGACCAATTCCAATGCAACTCCTTGACTCAACAACGAGCAAAGACGTCGCAAAGATAATATTCATTTGGAATGAAAGCTTTCTGAGAGGTTATGCGAACACTTACTGAACAAAGCGATTGTCAAGTATTGCTAACTTTGACCAAATGACGTTTTTATTGCATTGATCACACGTTTTGACAGGTGAAGTTGACCTTGCGTAGGCCTCGAGTCCACAGCGTCTATACAGACCGTACAGACAATGTATGCATTATATTTCACCACGTGTCATGCACATAGCAGCCAGAACGCAACGGTCTGAATTTTTCTCTGCTTCCGTCCGCTCTCTCTATTGGTGTCTCTCTGTAACTCAATTTATTTTTTCTGGCCAGAAAATAATCCGGTCGGTATATGGCGTTGTGGGCATGGGTCCTTCAGCTGTAATATCACTTCTCATAATAATCCCGTCAAAAAACAGTAGCCATTCTGTTTGCCTCCTCAACGTTCGATGGGGTGTTAACAAGTTTGTTTTGAGTAGGCAATTCGTGAGTGTATCCTTTCAATTGACATTCTACTTCCCCCACGAATTGCTTTCAGTTTAAATATAATAAACGTCTTTGTTGAACAATGTGTTGCTGTTTTTCAATGACATTAACCGAATTGAGCGTTATTGGGTGAAGGGAAAAGGTGTATCTTGAAAATGAATTCTTTTCGTTTCTAATTTACCCTATTACGGTTATTATGTTTTAATTTAATGGGTTTTTTTTAAGCCAGAAGCTAAAAGCTTAAAACAAAAATAAGTTGACTATCAAGTACACAACTTAGAAGTGCTCATGGACCATTAAAATCACACTTATACTTCTCTGGTCGACACCTACGCAGATCACAATGACATGGGATACGCTGCTTATTGGGCTCAAACATACATTTAGTTTTGAGTACGGAAATTACCGTCTTAATGGCCAGGTACTCTTTATTGGCAACTCACTAGATCAAGATCGTCACAAGGACCTGTTGTTGTTTTTGTATATAGACTGCGCCCAACTTCCAATGGAAGAAAAAAATACAAAAATCTTGGAGTTACTCCCAACCCATCCATGGGAAGTGTTACATTCAACTGAATAAGAATGCCTGTCTGTAGTTGCCCATCAGAGAGGCATCGGGAATATCAGACCATACAATCATCTAAGAAACAAATAGCAAGCTGGTCAAATCTCTGAAAGTTTAGAAGATTGGTGCAATGGTAGAATGGATAAGAGCACCGAGCTGCAAGCGTTTGATTCGAGTTCGAATCCCACTTGACAAATATTATGCTTTTTCTTGAGCAAATTTATTTTTACTCCGATTGCTCCACTTAACTCAGGTGTATAAATGAGTACCAATTTTATAATCGGGGGTAGCAGGGCCCTGTACTATGGCGACCAACAATGACTTGTAGTGAAATTTATTATATTTATTTAGTTTCATTATTATGTATAATTATTATTGTATAATTTAATGATTGTATATCATGTAGGATTGATTTCGTAACATGTATGCCATTTTATAATGAATTTCCACATGCATATAAAAATACAATTATTTTTTGTTCATTTTATTTTACTTCCCTTAACAAATTATTCTTCGGACTTCCTCGATTGCATATAAATCGTCTTTAGAAACTTCAGTACTACCCTGTTCGAATAGTTCTCCAGAGAAAGATGAAAGACTATGCTTGTTCTCTCCTCCAACAGATGCATTAGCTCCTTAATAAACAAGAATTTCAATTTAAAGCTGTATCCGTCCCTCTTTTTCAATAATGGGCCTCATTAAGCAATCTACAAATGTCCAAGGACAGTCATTCTGCACTCAAAACCCCCAATCAAATTTCCTAGCTCAATAAAAAGCCTACCCAAAGGTCGGAGGAAGTTTCGTTTCTTGAAACCATTGGTCTACATTAAGATGACTCTGCAGTTGTGTCTCTATGTTACTTCTTTTCACGTAATTGCCTTGGTACGTATCTAAACAAGAATGCTGCAATTACCTGAAGGTTTTCCGCACTGACGTGCATTCGACTTTCTTCAATACAGTTTTTCAACACGGTTTGCACTTCACTCTTCATGATCTTACCAGTCCCTGTAAAAATGTTAAAGACGTTTCCATGACAACAACAACAATAATAAAAATGATAATAATAATGATGATGATGATGATGATGATATTAACAATAATAATAAACGATGATGATGATCTTGACAGTGATGATGATAATGATTCTGGCGGTAGAAGATTTGCTTTCATTTAAGAAACATGAGTTCAGCGTTTTAAAATGACGACGACAACGATGATACTACCACTACTACTACTACTACTACTACTACTACTACTACTACTACTACTACTACTACTACTACTACTACTACTA
>JASKDV010107980.1:0-14552 GCA_032466395.1 Aegires albopunctatus | reverse complement strand
CTCTCTCTCTCTCTCTCTCTCTCTCTCTCTCTCTCTCTCTCTCTCTCTCTCTCACTCTCTCTCACTCTCTCTCTCTCAAAGACTAGCCTTATTTACTTTTATTGCATGCTAGGAATAGTCAAACATAAAGAGAGAACTGCAAAAATAAAACAAAAACAGTTATTTATAAAGCATCCTTTTTCTTTATAAGCATATTGATTTCATACTATTTTAATTTTTAAAAACCATTGCGTGTGGAAAATAAGAAAGTCACAATACACTATTGAATGCTAGTGTTTGAATAAAAGGATAACAATTTGTTTGTTTGATTTTTTTAAATGTGATGTATGATATTATGATATTATATCCAAATGGCCATATTAACTCACTCTTTAAGTGTGTTTGAAACTTTATATTAGAAGATATACTCGCTGGAAAAAGAAAGTTTGCATTAGTTTTGCATAGGGCTTTTAAACTTTGGATAATATGGATCTCACCTGATTAACAAAAGAATGGGAGGTATTTGAATTGAATTAATCAAAGTTTATTGAAACAGAAAAATGCACACAACAACCAGGCCCATTTTAAACTGTTTTGGCTAATACCTGTCTCAAATCAGGAATGTTATGGGCTGTTTCAGTTGCTGGTCACTTTGTTTCTCAGGACCACAAAAGAGCTTGTTGCTTTTTTCAGATAAACTGTCCTGAATCCTATGTCTTAATGCAGGTTAACTACACCTACTCAAGGCCACATGGAAAATAGGATAAAAAATGGTCAACTAACTTGACCTTTGAATAATGTGCACTTTCTTTCTTCCACGAGCTTATTTTATTAGATAAGTGCGCCTGGATTTTGTGAAAAAATATGAGTTGCAATTATAAGCTTCACATTATTATTTGCGTAAGCTATTTGAAATACTTTTTATACTAAAAATGAACATCTCCATGATGTTTTCACATTGTAAGCAAATTAAATGTTAAAGTCAATCATTGCATTACAATATTTCTAAGCAGTAAAATCCATTTCTCTCCACCCAAAGTATTGTTTCTCAGTTGAGCCTTGTAATGAGAACTTGAGTTAACCATCTGGTTCACCAAAGTTTGTTTATTTTCACTCCATTAAGTTCTTATTAGTCACATCTCTACTGTATATCATGTGCATTGTTTCTTTGGAGATTTTTTTTCTCTAAAGAAGGCATCTGATCATCTAAGAATCTCTGGGTTTTTTTTCA
Organism: Aegires albopunctatus; assembly: GCA_032466395.1. NCBI lineage: Eukaryota > Metazoa > Mollusca > Gastropoda > Nudibranchia > Aegiretidae > Aegires > Aegires albopunctatus. The sequence goes on along the minus strand of JASKDV010107980.1, from coordinate 13,342 downwards.
CAACCTCCTTTTTAATTCATTGTAACATACTTCTTCAGACTTAGATTTTCCTTCCACAAAATTCTTAAATTTGTGATATTCAGCAACTTCATTTTTAACATACCAATATCTAGGCATGTCTGTCATTCTTGTTTACACATTGTATCTACATTATAATTTTGTCTTTTATGCAATCTCACCCCCAACATACAGTGGTTAAGTAATAATCTATCACTATATTGTGTCAGACCTTACAAATCAGTCATACAAAGAGATCATTTAATTTGTTGGCTCTTTAATGCTAATGGTCACCTTTCCTCATGTTGTTCTTGCATAAATAGTGGTGCTATGAACTTCCAATATGTCTATATATGTAATATGTGATAGTCACAACACCATATAACACACCATGTAAGTTGGCATTAAAGAGACAATCGCTTTACTCTTCCAAACAATTTATTTATATCATCTTCACTCTCTTTGTCCTTATCATCAAATTGAGAATACCTGGTACATGTATAAATACTGGTATATGTTCTAAGTCATAAAATTAGTTATTCTTTATTTCAATATGTTATAATTTTTAAACTATTATAGAAAGATTAAATTTGAAAGTGATATAGCATATTAAGCCGATCGAAATGGGGAAAAGCTAAAAGTTTAGCTGATTATTTCTTGATATTTTCATTTTTAAATGAATATGAGAAATATCTTGTAGTATAAATTATTAAGTGGTTATATGTTATTCATTAATTTCCTCTTGACCTTATTTCACAACAAAATTATTTCAAGAAATGTTACTAACAATGCCCTTTGCCTCTTTGAAAGAGGAATCTACAGCAAATATTCCTCTTTACTTACTATTTCCCATGAAAATAATTTGATGGTTTTATTTTTCCTTTGCTCTTTCCAGGATGGAACCATTAGCCGTTTAACAAGGGAGGTAGAAATCCTTAAGAAAGACATTCGGGAAAGAGATATTCAAATGTCATCTCCAAGTGCAAGGGTGAGTTATGATTATCCAGCCATTAATCAACATTTGTGTAAGTCTATTATTTTTGATAAACTGTTAGTAGATTTGAAATATCTACTGGATTTTATCCTTCCTTTCATTTCTTAAAATTAAATTGGATGACTTATTCTTGGGTGATTAACTGACTAAATGTACGTCTTTTGGATTCATTACTGTAACTCATTTATATTTATTTCAGTTTTTCTTCTCTGAGCACAAATGATTATCTATCTAGTGAAAAGCCAATTGTTCTCTATTTTATAGATAATCATAGAGAGAGGCATATTTCATGGTTTTTCTTATATATGATAAAAATAAAACAAGACAAAAAATCATCACACCTCAAATGAACTATGCTTTTGCTTCAGCTAGTAGTGATAAGTTATATCAATGTTTGAAAATATATTTTTTTAAATGTGCTTGATGCATTTTTAGATATTTTTGCCAGAAGCATTTGTGGCACTCTGTTTCGTCTCAGCTTTCATTTGTTTCTTCATGGGGATGAAAAGATATTCAAAATTAAATTGATAAGCTCAAAGCCTAGAAATATTCAAACATTAGAGGAGTCATTATATAGCCATTCTCTTGAAATTGAAAATATTTTTATGGTAATCTTTTGGATTTTGTTTTGTATGCCAGTGTGATAATTTCTTATAATTAAATACAAAAGCAGGAGACAAATAAATTATTTTCAATTCTCTAATTATTAACCCCAAGAAAAGCTATGGACGTCACTGAATGTGACTGTATGGGAAAAAAGGGGAATATGGCAAAGGGAGAAGCTCATATTTTGACTCAAGTTGAAAAAAGATAGATTTCATGCTTATGGAAGAAGATACACCTATAAAACTATATATTTTCTGAAAGACTATAAAATGAAAAATTCATATTTGCATATCAAAAATTTGAAAAAACTACATTTGTTTTAATTTTAAGGCATTCTTTTTAGTGTATCTATAAAAGAACAAAACACAACTAACCTACTCTAAACTTAGCTGTGGAAAAAAACATCCTTCAGAAACACACTGCAGCACTTATCCTCGTTATGTACCCACCCCTCTGAGTCCCTGAGTCATTCAAAAATGCAGTATGCATTTGATAAAATTAAATACATATTTGCATTTTTAATGAGCTGGTTTGCAGGCTTGGGATAGCGTCCCTTTGACAAGCGATTACAAAAAACTGAGAAAAGGTAGAATACTAAAATCAATCTGATTGGCTGAACTTTAACTTTGACATTAGAGTTCAAACCACGACAATAGCCATGATTAAAGAGTGGAAATTTTCTTTTAAAGAATGCATGATCTCATGCTGTTAAATAATCCCCAGCGTACTTCCCGGGCCAACAATTTTGGGGATTATTTCACCGCGAGCGCACTTCCCGGTCCAAATGTAACATATGGCAATATTACCGCCATAGCTTTTCTAGGGTTACATCCATATAAGGGAAAATTTCAATGTAAAACAGTTGTCAAATTCTAAGATAGATATCATTATTAAAATTTCATTGCACCTCAAGTATTTGGAAATATTAGAGACTTTTTTTTTTTAGTTTTCTGTTGCACCATATTATCATTTTAATCGCATTCTATTGGTCTTTTTGGCATTTCTCTCACATACGTTTACAAAAGCAATAATGATTTTTGAAAGAAAAAAACAAAACACAACCCAATTTCTCTCTTTTTTTTTTGACTGGTTATCAGGTTATTATTTCAATTCTTTTTATGATTCTTGAGTTTGCATCTTTTATTTTATTTATTTCACTTTTGAAGGAAGTACCCCCTTATCTGAGGAGTGAATTGGTAAGCAAGCAGAAATTAATTGACCTGCTTGAACTTTTTTACTAGCGGAACAACCTACAATATATTATTCTTTATTTATCCAAGGCTTTTTAAAGTTTGGTTTCTTTATTTCTTCCAGATTACTTTCCTGCTTGAGCTTTTAGCTTTATGTTATATGCAATTATATTTATTGGTTTAGATACAGCTGAAATGTTACCACTCATAAGGAGGCATTAACATGCATTATTATAACAGATTTGAGACTTACTTGCATTTGTAATATGTGGAAATGTAATCAATGCATGTGTAGGGCTAATCTTTTTAGTTCATGTATGGAAAACAAAAACCCAACAAGATATCAGCATGCAAATTTGATTAACATTTTTAAATCTTTCCATCATCGAAGAAGAAAATCAAAACTTATATGCATTGACTTGTATCCATTATCATTATTTTTTAAAAGTATATTTTAATAATTTCTCATATTAGATGATGCAAAATATCTTAAAACATTGCGTCAGCATCCAACTAAAATACATAACAAATATTATAATTTTTAAATTAGGCCAAACAATAATAGTAAATAAGATTTTTCATTAAAATTTTTTAAATTCAAATACAAATTTTACTCTTTATTTTACTTTCCATCTATATTATTATAATTCTGTTTTAATCTAATCTGCAAATTTTAATTTGAATGAAAATTGCACTGATCACTTTTAGATTCATTCATATATCTTACATATTTTATTTCTACTTTTACTTTTCTTTTTGATTCATGTTATCTTAAACATGAGACATCTATGTAATGCAACAATCATGTTTAGAATTAATTTCTCATTTCAATCTTCTTTTTCTTCTTTTTTTCTTTTCTCAATTCAACATAACTATTTAAGTCACATTTTAATCTTCTTGATTATTTGTGGAATTGGGTCATACCCATGTAATTTATTTTTAATACTGGTACATGAACAGCAGTGAACAGTAAACATGATTAACATGCAACCTCTTTGTTGATGCTTATTTGAACTGGATGAGAATTTTAAACAAATTATATGTGTGATAAATATTTTGAAATAACCTTGCATATGAGCTTTGAATTTTGGAATCAGTTTAAAGACTCATGTTATTGCTTAGTAACATGCCAATATATTCAAAATACTTATAATGATGTGGTTTTGTTGGTAATTATTTGCAAGCAATGAAGTTATTTTAGTATAAATATTAATGTTCCTGTGTTGAGTTGGCATTTGCTCTATCATTTACTGGCCTTTTTATATCCCAAGGGTAGGTAAAATTATCCAACCCAATACTATCACAACTTCTTTTGTGTGAAGATAAACATGACATGCATAGTGGGGTGGTCAAGAATCTAGTTTGGAAGGGGTAATTTTGCCTATTTGAAAAAGGTGATGCTTTGAATTTCTTTTTTGAATGTTGCCAGGTCAGTTGCCAATTTGGCTCCGGATGGTAATGTATTCCATAGCCTGATGGTATTTGGCAGGAAAGAATTTAGGTGTGCGTTTATTCTCGAGTGTGGTAAAAATAGTGATTTTTTTTCTTTGGTATTTGAGAATACTTTCAATTGGAATGACCTTTTGACTCTGCTTGCCCTTGAAGAATAAAGAAAAACGAACAAACAAACAAACAAACAAGCAAAAAAACAAACAAACAAACAACAACACTTAACAAAACATCTTTAACACCCCCCCAAATAAAAAAGAATAAAAAAAAGATTAAAACATAAAAGCCAGCAACTCTCCTTCCCCCATCCCCACACACACAAACATACACACAGACACGAACACATAACCCACAATCACAAAACACTCTTTCTATTATTAAAAAATTAATTGTTCACATATATGTCAATAAATAATTTGAAATTTGTCATATTGTTTTAAAACTTGATATTGCCTCATGTCTTCGTGAATTCTAAAACAAATTGTGACAAGTTGGACTGTCAATCACAATAGTATGGATGATTTTCCTTCCAGAATCTCATTAAAAAATAATGAAAATGATAATTCATTTGCTAATTGCTAGGAAATGGATGGATTTACTTCTTGTAGCTTTTCCTTTGTAGATATTATACAACTCCCATTTATACATTTTGAAACATATATATATATATATTCATACACTTATGTAAAAATGTTAACAATTTTCTTGCATTCCAATATGAGTTGTAACATTATCTTTTACCTCACACATGATAATCAATTAAAAAGAATGTTGCTTATTATTCTTAATTCTTATATCTGTTTTGCCTTTATTAACTCATTCAATCCTAAGACCGAGTATACTCGGCTTTGACGAACATAGCGTTCAGCCCTACGACCCAGTATACTTGGTTTGGTGTATGTACCGCACTGTATGGCTCAAAAGCGGTAGGATCTGAGCACCTGACTGGCTGCCAGTGGCAGGGCTGATTGAGTTCATATCTCCCTCCAATTTATTCATTTACCAAGGTTGTAGTGTGTAAGGTGGACTACTCCTTATATCTATTTAGGGGAAGAAAATTACTTATTATACTTGTGTGAGGATATTCAATGAGATATGTTTCTACAGTTTTTGTAATGAATGGCAATTATTCGCAATATGTTATTTTTATCAATGGAAATAAGTGAAATAAATTGTGAATGAAGTTTTATACTTTATTTCAAAATTATGAGTACAATCATATAAATATTGGTATTTTCATATTTTCTATATTTTCATATTGATATATAGATATATAGATGGCATGGTGGCAGAACAGTTAAGCTGTTGGACTCGCATGTAAAAGGTCGCGGGTTCGAATCTCATTGGAGACACCGTGTTTAACTCTTGGGCAAGGTTATTTACACGAATTGCCTACATTTGCGACGCTGTTCTTACGGCTGACGCTCGGTGAAGGTAAATACCAAAAGACAAATTTCCCTTCTTGGATGAATAAGAGGAATTTTATTTTATTTTATTTATTATATTTGTCCTTGAGTGAGAATAATATGTTTTTTCTCATTTGTATTTCTCATCTGCTCCATTAAAAAATTCCATTGTGACTAAAAGCAGAAGAGTAAAGAAACTGCTGCTAAACAAGCCGAGGAAAGCAGTGCCAGGGAGAAAGAACTAGTCAGTCTTAGACAGGTAAGTTAATTATAAATCACTTTTACTATTTCTTTAAATAACCCTTTACTCCTGTTTATTTCATTTCTTTCATCCTGACCTTTTAAATGTCTTATGCTCATCAATTAAAGTAGAATTTAAGTTTTATAAGTTTTATATGCAAACACACAAGTAAAGTTACTATACTAAAAAGAAAATATATATCACTATTATTCACTTACTTATCTGACCCAGTGGCCCTCTGAACATGAGTCCTTCTGAACTGTGAACCCTTCCAAAAAAAACCCCCAACAAAACAAACAACAACATCAAACAAACAAACAACAACTCTTTTTTAACTGTCTTGTGGTGCTATAAAGTTTGGATAGCTTATGTAAGTGGCAAAAGTGTACTGATGTCATGAAGAGAGGTGCTACTATAGCAATATTTATTGAGCCTTGATATGAAGTTTTTCATTTAAGATATATGCTACAATTAAGATTACATACATTGAAACAAATTAATAAGGCAGAGTAAGAACTAACATAAATGTTAATATCTTACTTTTAGTCTTCATTATGTTTTTGATAAGAAATGTTTCTCTTGATTTATAAAAAACAATATCTTTCACCTTTGTCTACCATACAATATAAATTAAACAAATGAATAAAAACCCATCAATTCATGAAAGGCAATGTAAAACATGAGGACAAATGTTTCAGCGTCTTTCTCAATAAGTGTTTTTTTTTTCCTTCTGAAATTCTCTTAATACTTTTCACAGAAATTCAAAACATCAGAAAGCAAAATTCAAGAACAGCTAGATCTGATTGCTTCATTAAGAGAAGAGCTTGATAAAACAAAGGCTCAAATAGTTTCTGAGAAGGAGACTCAACAAAAACTAGAAACAGAACTGAGCACATCTAAGTCACAAGTTTTAGATGTTTCGAGATCTGAGAGGGTTGTAAGGGTTGACCTTGAGCAATCCAACAAACGGGTAAGTAAGCTTTTATGTCTTTTTGAGATGAGTACAGATAAATGGCCTATGTATATTAATCATATTATATATTTTTCAGAGACAAGCATTTTATTTATCTGTCTGTTATTGTTAAGATAAAATAAATATAAGAATAAAAGGCAAATCACTGATATTGGTTATTTAAAGCAATGAGGGAAATCATAGTTGTTAAGAGTTCATCTAGAGTTTGATTGCCTTGATATTAATATCAAATGGGTCTCTTCATTTTCTTTAAACAATGTAGAGTTCTTGGTTTATTTTTAAGAGGCGTCTTTAAGATAGCCAAAAATCTTAACTATAAAATGGGTAATTGGTATAGTCTATTTTGATTGAAATGGACAGTTTTTCAAGGATAACTTTTTTATTTTATACCCTATCAAATTTATATTTTGTACAGCTCCTTATAAACATTTAATTCAATTTTTTTGGCCTGAAACAATGAAGTTTTTTTCATAGCATCTGTAAATAATGTAGAAATTGAGGGGCCCCAAATTTTCTATGATCTACCACATGCCATTCATGACATCATTAAATGTAAATTCATACTTCATAGACAATGCTAGAAATTCCGTATAAGCAAAATATGTTACTCCAATGATTTTACTTGGCAGTAAAATGGATTTTACACCAAGCATAGGACAGATGTCTTGATTTTCACCATATTATTACGTTATGTCTATTTAAACAACAGACAGGTGCCTTAATATTAGATTGAAATCATAAGGAATTCCCAATTTTGCTCAGTTGAAGTCAAGAAAATTAGGCCTACATCTAGACTTCGAGAAAACAAAATCCTGACCCAATTAAGGCCCAAACTGTTAAATCAATAATAGTGCTTTAGTACATTTTATACTTCAGAAGAGGAAATGCATTGTCAATGTTTACACAAAAATAAGAAAAAGGAATTAAAATTAAAAAAATTGTAGTTTGCAGACTTTAGCAAAATTTTAAGTTGTTGCTTTACACTGTCATGTGTTGAACAAATATTCACCAATGCTTGATAAATTAGACAAACCTAGATCTAGAGTAGAGTCTGAGACATCACCCACCTCTCTAAGACCATCGTATGCGGTGTGTCACTTTTAAGGATTAGAATAAGATGCTCAGATATTATTTTTGATTGACTTCTGGAATCTACATCTAGATTTAGATTCTTAAATTCGAGTTAGAAAGATCAATAGAAGTAGATTTTGATAAAGATTTAGTTCCAGGCAACTTGTCAGTGATTTGCAAAATAGACCACAAACAAATCACACAGAGGTTGATTTAGAGAAAGAACTAGACACATCTATCTATGCGTATATCTCGATCTGATTTTTAATCTGTATTAGACATAATCTAGAATCTTGATTTTGATAGACCAAATAGATCTGGAATCTAGATATCTAATAAATGCTAGATCTAGATTCATGTTCTATTTAATTTTATTTGTATCTAAACTTAGATGCTATATATAACTTAATCTAATTCTGTAATAACTTAGTTTACAAGATGAAAACCTCCTTATTGTGCAATGTGTTGCATTACAGGATTAGTTGATTTTTGCTCTTATACAGTAGCATTTGCATGTCATTGTAATGTCATGATGTCCCAAAAAGGACCTGTATTGCTTTTAAAATGTGTTTTTATTTATTCTATGTAAACATTGCTTGCAAAATGTATACTTTAAAGAAGGAATATCTGTTATTTGATACTAAAATTTATCTAAATATATAGTCATTCTGAAACAAAATGAAATAAAGGTGTATGCAAAGATTTAAAGGAGAAAAAGGTTATGGTAACAAAAACTTTTCCCATTTCAATTGAAATTGACTTTACAGATTTAGTCTGTTAACAGTGCTGAAGGTAAAGTTGCAATATAGATTTGTTGATAAATGATATGCGTATCATCTTTCACTCTCAGATTGAACGCTTTAGAAGTCGCATCATTCAGGTGACTTTCTCAGCCCCAGGAGTTAAAGTTCCAGAAAAGGAGATGAATGATGACGAACTCTTGGAATGCCTAAAAGCTTTGATGGAGGAAAGGGCAAAGCTGATGGCCAAGGTCAAGGAGCTTGAGTCAGAGATCAAGGTTGCAATGGCTGGAAAAGATGATTTGCTTGGTCATGCTATCAAACTAAAGGAAATGCTATCACCCAGTCTTGTGAGTTGAATATTGTATAAATAGTAGTTGTTTTATTGATTGATTTTTTTCAAGAAGGGTGGGCGGTGTGGGTGAGGGTGGGGGGGGGGGGTTAGGAGGGGTAGAGTATTTTTCAACACTGTTTTATATGAAATATTTTTTTAAGTTATTATGTTTTGTTAAAGACAAAGGAGGTATGGGATGAGTTAATATTTATTAATTAATTTTGTCTTTCCTATATCAATATAGGCATTGGTTAAAATTTAATCCTCAAGAAAGTCAATTCTGAATAAGAGAAAAAAATAAATTTAAAAAAAAAATGTGAAAAAAATAGATAAATTAAAGAAATAGAAATCCAAAAACAAAATTGAAACAAAGACATACATTTTTAAAACTAAAATTACAGATAACAATGCAGCAGTACTAAATGCAAAAAAAATATAAATACGGAGAACATTTTTGGTCAAACCTTTTGGTGGGATTATTATTCTCAACAGTATGTGACACAGTTGTTTACAATTATAGAAATCTTACTTTATCCTGAAAGAATAATGTCAAATATGCTCTTTGAGTTGTATGCAAGGACAACTTGATGTTCTGTGTCGAAGATCACTGTAACATCTATGAATTGAATCTCTTTTCTTTAGGGACGTTTGAAAGAAGGTGGCAGGATCAGCTCCAACCTGAGGCAAGAGATCAGTCTTATTCAATCCTTGACCCCAGATGCAAACTTAGCTTGGATTCGGGACATATTTGCTGAAATTTTGGAAGCAGAGTTGGCTTGGGAGACAGAAACAGAGAATGCCTTGCAAAAGTGCGGTGTAAATACAAAGGTTTCAAATGATGGTATGTATGGATTTTAAGGACCGTTCACTTTGAGATAAAAACAAGAATCTTATTTAATTTATATTTTTAGCAATTTATGACATCTTTTGTTTTCTTGTTTTTCTTCTTCTTGGTGTCATTTTTTCTTATGAGAAAAAATATCCATAAAAATTATTTTTTTGTGATAACCCATGGATGAATAGTTCCCACAATGAACTACTTCGTACTGAAAAAAGAAACAAGCATAGGCTCATTGTTTAATTTTACCATAACTAAATTAGATTTGAATTGAAATAACTTGAAAAAGAGAGAGTATAAAAATGAAAACAATAGACTACACTTGCAACCATTATTCCAAAGGCAGCAGAGGCAGCCAGGAACGTTGGCCAGACAGTAGAAGGATCCTGAGTAGAGAAAAAGTAAAGAATAGATAACCACTTATACCTCACTTACCTACCTTAAAACCATCATCATTCTGCATCTCATGACTTTAACACAGTATAAGAAATATGGTGATTTTCACTTATCTATTTTCTATTTTTAAGCCCCATCCAAGCACATCGAATTGCTCTATGCTCAGTGGGAGTCATCATTAACAGAGAAAACTCGTCTGGAGGCCAAGCTTGTTGAAATGGAAGAAAGCCATAAAGGAGAAATTGCTCATAGGCTAGAGGCATGGACCAAAGAACTTAATGATAAGATAGCTGATGCAGTAGAAAAAGCAAAACTTGAAGGTAAATTTAGTTTTGACTTATTTCAATTTTATGTATTTTGTTGCTTTCCCATTGGCTTTTTACATTGTTTCACTTACTGTAAACACTTTTTCATTTGTTCATTACATGGAAATGAATGTATGAATTTTTACCTAATAAGAAATGAAGAAATTTATTGTTTTTTAAAATCTGTTTTGATACACATGAAACTATTATTATTACTTAACTTGCACATGAATTTAATCCATAATCTTTTAATATTTTCTAGGTGAAACCAAGTTGAACCTGGCAATAGATGAAATCAAAGCAGCTGAAACAGAGAAGAGGGAAAGCTGTGTGGAAATAGAAAAGAGAAAAATAGAGGAGCTTGAAGCTGCTTTAGCACAACTAAGAAATGTAAGCAGAACAGTTCATAAGAAAATCATCTTTATCCCCATCATCATCAACACTCATTATTGCTGTATACTTGTCACTCTTTTGAAATGCATTATCGTCCATAATTTAAGTTTTAGCAGTAAATGGTAGGTACATAGCTTAGCATATATTATGTTATCACACACTATGATGAATTATTGAATCACTTTTTGAAAAAGCTAATTGATAAATAATGATAAATTTCGGAGTTTACATCTTCTTTAACAATTATATGTGATACTGCTGTCATTTTAAGGGTTGCTACTGCAACTAATGTGGTCACTAATTCTTGCAAAACTGCTAAATCATAATAAACCATACAATTTTTTGTCAGGATTTGGCAGTACGTCAAGGGGAAGATCAAGCTATATTAGATGAAGCAGCAGCTGTACTTTCTGAACTTGAGCTTCTGAGGGTTGCCGAGGAGAAATATAAAGAGGAAATTGCTAAAATGAGAAAAGCCCAGGAAGAGGAAATGGCTAAGGTATGTGGTCACATTACATTGGTTTAAATGGTTTATTCTGAGCAAACCAAAAACCTGAAATGTGACATAATGTGCTCTTGTATTTTAATAAGTTTTCAATTTTTTAACCTTGAATAATGAATGTCATTTTGATACTCATGGTCCTCTTATAAAGGAGGTCTTTTATGCTAATATTAATAAGAACATTTTGTGAACCAGGTAACTCTTATAAAAGATTATATAAAGTACGGAGCTTAACATTTTTGTGGGGATACAGAGAATAGACCTACCTTTTGTATTGGTTGACTCAAACTTTTATAGATTTACCTATTTTATTGCCTTGTATTTTTCGTCTTTAAACATTTTAGTTCACAAGTGAGAAAGAAGAATTGAAAGCAGGATGTGAACAAGAAGTTGAATCTTACAAGGAACAAGTCAAACAACACTCTGTGACCATTTGTACTTTGGAAGAAAGATTGGAGAAGCTGACAAAGAAAAACAAAGATACCAATGAACAGCTTAATAGTAAGTGCCCCGGATTAATAAAATTCATGTCTACATTCTTGTTTTGTCATTTATGTTATTCCATAAATACAGTATAAATAGTCGCCTCCAAGCACAATGTTCTTTATGTATATTTACTTGGGTTTAAAAAGCTTAAAATAAGTAACATTTATCACTTACTATTTTCATTGATTGAGATATAAGTGAAATATTTTATGAATGGATCGATAAAACACGTCAGAACTTATTTCAATGTGTTCATAGTATATTACTATTGAATTTGTAAAAAAATTTATCTTTTGGAAAATTATCCAGTTTGAAAATTGAAGTGCACTTGTGTAAACTGATAATGCATTGATGTACATAAGTAAAACAGGAAAAAATTAATGGAAACAAAACCTTAAAATTCATGGCTCTCCTTCAGAATTAAAGTCAGACAAGCAGAAGCCGGCTACTCCCCCCAAACCTAAGGTTATCATTCAGCGTCCAAGAGAAGAATTGGCAGCCCTTGAACATGTTGTTAATGCTCTAAGGTACATACCATTGAAAATTAAGAAGCTGTCAACTTTATTTTTTGCTTTGTTTTTTACCTATTTGTGCTTTCTTTAATGCTGAAACAAAAAGAAGAAACATCATGAACATTGACTAAGCACAATGATTGCATTGAAGGATTATCCTGAAATTCAGTTGTCTATTATATGTTTCAAATATTATGTACTCACATTATGAGATAATACATTATGTATTATGTAGGTAGTTGTTAATTCTTTTTATCTGAACATGTCCATTAACATTTAAAAATGATGCAGAAGAAAAATTATCAATTTAAAAGTTATCTTCAGCAATGATTTATATTGGATTCTTCAGACAAGAGAATGCTGTATTGAAGAAAGAAATCCGTGAGTCTCAAGATATTATCGTGGGCTTGAGGCGTGATCTTTCTGGAGCTTCTGCTCGCTTATCTGACATCTCTGGAGAGATGAGCGAAGCACAGAAACAAGAAATGGAAAGAAACAGGGAACTGATAAACCAAAGAGGTTCAGAAATGACAGAGCTTCGTCAACAGATGGCAAAATTGTCAACCATCATTGACCAACAAAAGGCAGACATCAAGAAAGTTGAGGAGGAATTAAAGTAATTTTTTGTTTAATTTTTATTTGATTCCATGTAAAGGAATTACAACTATATAATGGTAACATATTTAGGAAACAGCAAAACTTGTTAGGATAGAATCTGTTGAAATATACCTGTTAAAACAATACATGTTGATATTCAAATGTTTTTGGTTCTTTTTTTACCCACTCCTGGAAAACAAAAACCCAATAACATCTAAAAAACCAATTCCAATAACAGCAATGACAATGACAGCAAGCAGCAGCAGCAATAGCATTAGGCAAGGGGTTCTTAAATTGGGGGGGAGTGGGGGG
>JASKDV010107870.1:0-14554 GCA_032466395.1 Aegires albopunctatus | reverse complement strand
AACGCACCCCCCCCCCCCCCCCCCCCCATATGCTATTAACACGCGTAATAGACAAATGAAATTTACAATGATTTACACATTGAATCAAAGCTAATACATGTATTAACATTATTATTGCAAAACAAAATAAATCCTCAACCCCTCCTTCCCCCCATCCTCCCCAACTAGATAGCTTGAATTAGTAATTGTGAATCATACAATAAAATAAGATCCAATAGACGAATAAATACCCTTTTTTATACAGAATCTCGTCGACCTCTGGAATCCAAATGGCTATCAAATTAAACTTACAAAAACTTTAATGTGTTTGGACACTTCCGTTGAGAGTCCATTGTATTCTTCCAATCACGAACAGGGCAGCTGCTTCATTTGATTTTTAAACATTGTCGTTTTGGTTAAGCTGCAAATACAAGTCTGGGTAGGTCAATTTTCGATGAGCGACGATCGATTAATCAATGGCTTAGTTTATTTATCGACTTCATCAAAACACAGGGTAGTACATGTAGTTTTCACCACCATCATTGATGGGGGCTAATGGGGACTGCCAACCACCACAATTTATAGCTATTACACTTTACATTGCTAAGCGCTGCAGAGACCGCGGGCATATTGGCTGGGTGAGGCATACTATTTCTACGTGTGGAAAGTTAGAGAGGAAAAATAAACTTGTGTCCTCAACCTGTCAAGGAATGCATGCATTAGGTTCGAAACAGAAAGTTTTACCCTTACCAAATTTATTAAGTCAAAAGAGTGGCGCAAAGTTTAGTCAAGTCGGATTTAGTATGCAAGAGCAAGTGCTAGTTTTGCAGTTTTTGTTTTTATTTATATGAATAACTATTATTTTTTTTATTGCTTTAAATTCTGATACTTTCAGTCTATAATAATACCAAGAGGCCAAGAAAAAAGACCGACGGTAGACCGACTATAAAAACTGCTCTGAAACGATAAATTTAGCTGTTCTAGAAAAAAATTACCATCGGTTGAAATTTTAGACTTTGGGAGTTGTTGTTTTTTTGGTGGTACACATTGAAACATCGAACCCCTATTAATTATTAATAGAGAATAACGCTTTGGACAAAAAAGTGTAAAAACTGGCATTCCACAAAAAGTTCCATTTCCAATCAATATCATCTTTTAACAACCCAACAATAGCAAAAACACTAAAGATTAAAACATAGAAACACTAATGAAAGAAAAAGCAGTTTTATTTTCAAGCATTAAAATTAAAGAATTATGTATTAACATACATTAACGTCGAAACACCTGTGTAGGTTAGGGGTCCCTTCAAAGCATGGGAAGCAAAGAATACACCTAACGAGACTGTGTTTACACAGTGATGCCTGCGTGGCGTAAGAGTAGCATCCAGGTTGGGGATTCTTTCTATTGGCATCCTCTAAAGGACAAGCTCAAAATGACCGCCGTTTCTACACCTTGACTGAGTCAATCAGCTTTTGAAAATGAGTGCGTCTTTGTAGGACTTCGAGTTGAGAGTCAATACGGCGCGAAAGTTCGAAACTTTACGATCCATTAATTTAACGATTGTTGATTTACTCGAGGAATGTCTCACACCATAATTTACTCTAAAAGCTCTGATCGTGGCAATAAAGGAGCATGTCCTGTGATAACGTTCCCGCAAAAGGTGTTTTCCTCTGTTGTCCACGGCATCTTGTTATGGATTCCGATTACAGCTTAAGAACAGCACGAGGTTGAGGATGATTTGACATTACTCTCTAATGAATACCCATTTTATAATATTTGAAATCAATCACCATTGACATCGATGTTCGAACATAACGCAATCCTTTTATGCATCGATGTTTTGCGTAGTTTGGAGAGAGAAAAAATAGAAGGTAAGAAATAGTGTTTTTGAGGCTTACTTACTTACTGCTTACTGCTTGTTCCGTAGTCTTGTTGACCATAGGGGCACCATCGTGGACTCAGCAACTAGTCTTTTTAAATCTTTGCGATCTTGTACTTTGCGCAGTAAGATCTTCTAGTGCATCCGTCCTTATTCTTTCTAGAAAGATGTTAAGGAGGATTGGGCATAGGAGGCATCCTTGACGTACTCCAACAGTAACACGGAACCATTCACCAATGATGTTGTTGTGGTAAATTGCACTGGTTGCTTTGTTGTGCAGCGTTTAAATTGAGCGTATCAAGTTGCTGTTGAGGTTGTATTGTCTCATTGTGGCCCACAATGCTTTATGCCAAACTCTATCAAAAGCCTATTTTAAATCTATAAATACATTGCTGAGGTTCCTGATATTTCTCGCATATTATCTTTGAGTCATTATTACAGAAAGATTCATAGCTTCCATTCTACATAGTCTATAGTAATAAACTTAATGCACACAATTTGCATTTATTTATATCTCATTGAGCGCAATGTCGTAAAAATCGGTCATAATTTGAGTTTTTAAAAACATATTTTAAGGGTACGATTATTTCGTAGTCAGTTGTTATCCGTAGCTCAATGAGTCAGAGTTAATAGATGTAAGGCTACCACAGTTGTATGATCTTTACGTCATAAATTAATAATGTAGACCTCTGACGTTAGAACCTCGATCGTGGTGAACTTTGTTAGCAACAAGCTCTTGGCTTTTTGGTAACTGTATTTAGAGCATACAAATAAACACAAGAAGTCTTTTAAAACCAACGGAACCCCGGAAAACCAACAGACCCCCGGAAGACAGGATTTTACGATAAGCTTTTTGTTTTTGAACCCGACTGACACACGGCATTGACTCTATACAGTATCGATACGATTATAACGGTCATAGTATAGCGAACTCAATACCTAAAAACCTTCTTCCTCTACGGTCTATAAATCATGTGTCCCGCCCATACCTAAGTGGCTTACCGACACATATGATACAAGTATTGATATGTGGTAGGTTCGTAGCTATTGATGTCTCTTGTAACCAAATATGAGTATAAAACCGTTCCCTCCTATCTATTGACCTCTTATTTATACCTAAGTGGTTGAAATTCAATTTCCTTTTAAATACATGTAGATCTATACCAAATCTTTGTTTATTGTCCTAAAAAAAATAGAGAGAGGGAGAGGCAATTGAATGGACAATGAATACATTAAAACTGTATGTACATTAATCTAGACCATAATAAATGCACCTTCAAAATTAATCATTAAACTATTGATGCTCCTCAGCCATCTACAAGACATTAAAAATGCATAAATGTATTGTTTGCTTACATTACCTCACACTATTTTGTTCACAAAACTCAAAATAATAAAATCTAGGCTACTTTACAATAATTAGAGTGTTATAGTCTTGACGGTGAAAATATAGGTAAGAGAGACTATCGGTGAATGTGACACTACGTTTAATGTGGAAATTGAAATTTACCCAAATGGCGGTTTGAACCGTTCATTTATAGTATACATGTAGTCCCCAAGAGATCTTTTCGACGTGTCAAGCTTGCGTCAATGCATCCATAGACAATGCTGTTCGATTGATCGTTCACGTACTTTCTATAATCAATTTTCATTTTCCCGGTTCATGTAGCCTACTTCCTGGCCCACCTTTTTGTATATCATTAAAAAAAACAACTTCTATCATACTTAATGAGAATGAAGTCAATACTTCAGCTTTTTTACGAAACAGCAGCAATAACTCTTCGTTGCACGGGTATTTGACTACAATGCTAGTGTTTAATGTTAGTATTGATTTCTTCCTTAATTAATTTTGATACCCAGCAAGCGAAGTCTTAAGACAACGAACTACACTATGCCTGTAACCTACGAGATTAAATGTGCGCGAAGTTCAACATATTACGTCGTTCCAAGTATGTTTTTGGAGAACCAAAGTCGGAGTAACCACTCAACCAACTGTATAATAAATACTCTTGATAAATATAAGATAATGTTATCCATCCCCCCCCCCCCCCTTGCCTTAATAATTACAATGTATTTGAAAACCCGATTAACTAGTAAACTATCATATTTTAAACAATGAGACACTTTTCTCTGCCTTATATAAACGGCTCCTAATTACATTATGGACATTACTGGAAGGAACAGCCAGATGGAAACACGGGATTGAATTTAAATTCAAAGATGAAAATTCGATTTGCATTTTCAGTCGAAGGACGGACAACAACCACCTAGATATCAAGGTATTGAAAGAAGAACACAGGGAAGTAGATCTAGTCTTTATAATTAGAATATATTCAATAAACCGTCTCTCTACATAGTGAGTACCTTTTTCTTCGGCGAAGTGGCTTGCAGTGTTGTTTTCGTCCAACTGAGACAATCCGTTGAATGCACAATCGTACGGAGGGCCAGAAATCGCATTGCCGATGATTCGTAGTGGTCGCCATGTTACACGTCGTCCACCGTCACGGTCAAATAGGTACCACCATCCGAAGACAACAAAGTAAACCTCTTCGGTACCATCCGAAGACAACACAGTAAACCTCTTCGGTACCATCCGAAGACAACAAAGTAAACCTCTTCGGTACCATCCGAAGACAACACAGTAAACCTCTTCGGTACCATCGCATCGCGACTTATGCGGCATCGTGGTCAGACATTTGGGCTGGTGATCGAAAGGTCCCAGGTTCGAATCCTGTATGCGGGGGGAGGGGGGGGGGTTGAGAGGAATTTTGCATTGTATTGGCCTGCCAGGGATCTCTGTAATGTGCATTGAGCACATTTAGTACAAAAGCGCTATATAAAACACGGCTGACTTAAAATTAATCTAGTCACTATTTTTTTCTTGACTTTCTTTTTTATATGCGACTGTGAATGTTTGTTTATGTGTTTGAGCGTGGTAGTGGTAGTGAGTTTATCCGTCCAACCATTCATTAGCTGGGCCACTTTTATTGCAGTCAAGTCTAACTTTTCATAGATATTTTCTTGGCCGTCCATCCATGATCAACAACAGAAGATTAGAATATGGTTAAATTTACTGAGCACACAGATATAACACAACTGGTCGAATATCGACCACCTTCTAATTCTTTGTGTGGATGACTCGGGATGTCTAAATGTTATAGACACACAATGAAATATGCCAAGTCTAACAAGAAGTCCATATCCTTAACTCTAATTACTCTAAACTTAATGATGCAAGTCATTGTGACAGTAAATCTTGTAAGTGTGATATATTTATGATTTTGGTTTATTTAACTTTCCGTAGTCTATGCGCTTTTCGCATCCTGATCATCCGAGTAGAAGTAGGCCTCTGCAATTTTATTTCTAGGATCCCTTTCATCGGGAAATTCCAGTGTTTTCTGTCTTGTGCAAGTCAGTATTCTAACATGGTCAAGATCTTCCTTTGTTTTCAGTGACAGTGACAGGTAAGGGTCGAATTGAGAAAGCTCTTTGTGGATTACAAATTATGGTAGTGTTGTTACTGGTCTCCCTCTGAATCTTTTGTTATACAATTCCATAGCTTTGTTGGCTGGTATTTCTTCATAATACATGCATAAGACTTAACCTTCCATTATAAATACGGTACCGGTATGATCTACATAGAGAAAATGAGATAAAATATAGTTTAGAATGAAATGGAGGAATAAACAAGTAAAGCATTTCTCATTAAATCCAACTCAAAGAGGGATATTATTTCCGAACATGGATAATTATCTTGCGTAACATGAAGGCACTTGGAAACAAGGGCAGTAATCAATACAATATAACAGACAAAATTATATCCCTTGGTGCATCAACATAATATGAAGCGCATTGGGTGAAAATCCAAGTCAACTTAATTCAAACTAAAGTCATAAAAACCCCAAACCAAAATAAATAATTACAAAAAACAAAATTAACAGTTGTAGTAGTAGCAGAAGTAGTAGTAGTAGTAGTAGTAGTAGTAATAATAATAGTAGTAGTAGTAAAAATTAGTACGGTAGTAGTAGTAATAGAAGAAGTAGTAGTAGTGGTAGAAATAGTAGTAGTAGTAGTGGTAGTAGTAGTAATAATAGTAGTAATAGGAGTAGTAGTAGTAGTAGTAGTAGTAGTAGTAGTAGTAGTAGTAGTAGAAGTAAAATTAGTAGTAGTCAATTTAGTAGTAGTAGTAGTAGTAGTAGTAGTAGTAGTAGTAGTAGTAGTAGTAGTAGTAGTAGTAGTAGTAGTAGTAGTAATAGAAGTAGGAGTAGTAGTAGTAGTAGTAGTAGTAGTGTTAGAAGTAGTAGTAGTAGAAGTAAAATTAGAAGTAGTAGTAGTCAATTTAGTAGTAGTAGTAGTAGTAGCATGGGTAGTAGTAGAAGTAATAGTAGTTATAGAAGTAGATGAAGTAGTGGAAGAAGCAGATAAAGAACATAAGTATTTATCTGAATTATGAAAACAACAACATCAAAAATATAAACACAATGCCTCTTAATAATGCATGTTTTATTTCATTTCAGTTGAGCAGGATTACATCAAATGTCTGAATTGAGTAAAGGATAACGATAACAAAGGATAACAATGATAATAAGAAAGAAACTGGATCTATTGTAAACTAGTCATCAGACCACAATCACATAACCTACGACGAACCGGTTCCCTTTATAAACCACCTCTGACTAGCTTCGTTTCGTTATTTAAATGGGAAGTCAAATTGTGTTTTTAATGAACTACGAATGCGCGGCAACGTTTTTGCTTCCATTTCATGATGATGACTTTTCACGATTGACATTTCCTGTATGATTTCATCAAATGAAGTGCTTACGGTGGTTTGAATGGGAAATTCATAGCATCAACTGGTTTGATTGGGGGACAATGCGATCCAAGGGTGGGGATTTGAAGATCTCCATTTGAATCAGTTCCCGAGTGATAAATAATTAATTTAAAATTGTTCATTAATAATATACAACGTGATGCAATGCTTCTTTATTTTTATTTTGTATGAAAGAAAAAAAGAAGACCATTTAAGCAAACTTAACGGTACTTTGAATGTCCATCAACCTTTACATGCATTACTTCTATTTGTTAATTTTTTCTTCCAATTTTGCACAGATAATTTTGCAACAATAAATTTGACCATACACGTATTATCATAATGGCGCCATCGGGGCGAAAAGAATGTAGGCCTAGACTGAGACCCAACGGGTGCTGCTTGTGAGAGTGTGGGTAAGGGAATGGACATTAGAGAAGCTGCTAGTGTCAAGGAGTAGCAGTATGATTTTGTTTGAGGTTATAAAAATTGGATGTTCTTTTGTGGTGGACTTAGACACGTGTGTATTCGTAATGAGATTTGCTGTGACACGGCTTACGGCACATATTTTTTACTAGGCGCCAAACTGAATTATAAAGCGTTGCTCTCACTTGGATAGTAACCTTCAAAGCAAGCGGACGAGGCTGTCCAGTCTCCACCATAAGACTTGGTAGACAGAAGATATGATTTTCTGGTACAAGTATGAAGTATCCCCTTGTTTGGGAGTGTCACTTATCCTGTTGTTTCCCCTACTAGGGTAAGAATTGTGTAAATCTGGAATCTATATTTTTGGTTTCTTGTGGTAGAATAGTAGATGTTAGATAGATAACTAGTCGTTGATTCGTAGACTTAATTGCTAGAGAGATTGAAGTATTAGTTTGTCCTCCGTTAATATTGGCTTGGTAATATTATAGTGCGTTAAGAGTATTATTTCTATAAATTATGTTGTTAGAGAGTAAGTCTAGTTTTGGATGTAGATCTAGTAGAATTCTAATTTCTGTTTACTAGGGTTCTTTCCATGGGCAAGTTAGGCCCAGCGACAATATAGAAAAAGCACGATGGAGAAGTCTTGAAGTATAAATAGTATAATGTTCGTCCCAAGGTTTAGATCTGATTTTCGATCCTGGTGTTTCGTCCTTTTGATAAGTGGTGTGGAATGGACTCAAGGAGTCATTGTGTTGGCGTATGAGATCGAGATCCAACCGGTTCAAACTAGATCAAGTGACCCTTAGCAAGTGACCTAGATCTAGAAGGTGTATAGACCTGGATTGGTAGAAGGAAAGTGCTTCAAGGAAAAGATATCCTTGTTGAAGTTTATTGACTTAATTTCCTTATACTCTCACTCATATAAATGTTTCATATTGATTCTTTGATTGGGAATGGTTATCCAAGAATGAGTCTATGATTACCTGGGTAATCAGAATTCATTCGTCTTAATATCCTTTTACACATTTAAGTTACGAATATTCCTGGAGTACAATCCCATGGATATACTCTATTTTCCCTCTGATTAATTATCTAGATAATCCTTAGGGGTCAAGTCCAATTTAATGATGGGTTGTCATAATTCCATTATTGGTGATTTTGGATTAAAGAAAATAGCTAAGGGCTTAGGCCTAGTTTCCTGAAATGTCCATACTAGGGCGGATATCAAGCGTAGGGTTATGAATATCATTCATTCTTCAATTTCATGACATCATCTGTTAATTCCTTCCAGGAATAAACTGTTGAGTTGGTAAATTACACACCATTGAAGCGTTGTTAATACTTAAAAAATTACCATCACATGTGTAAGTATGTACTAGGATGAAGTCGTAGTTATTGATACATGTCGAATTGTCGGGATGCAAATTCAGGGAAGTTGTGGTTTGTTAAACCGAGAGGTCGGAGAGCGCACCGATAAGTACCCTTTCCTTCCTATTTCTGCACTCACTCATTTCAACATTGAATAACATGTGTAATTGAGTCAACCAGCTAACCGAATCTTCCACAGCCAGGACCCATGGATTGTCCTATCAAGCCTTAAAAGTGTGTGTTAATGACCGGACGTTAATACGAATAGCAGTATTATGAGAAGAATGCTCTTAATGTTCAATATTCTATTGCTGCTTTTCTTTAGTGGTTCCTTCTTTGTGCAACATGCAATACTGTGTCATTTCATTTAAGTTAAAGCTGTCTTGGCAGTTTCAGATTCTTATGTCTCTCCCAAAATTCACAAACATTGACATGTCACTGTCAGTTGTAAAGTAAATTGCTTTAAATTCCATGGTCCATAGCTTCCACAAAGAAAATAAAGTTCATAGTAATATTGGAAAATAAAACATGACTTTCCTCACCTCTCCACTCTCTCTACCATAAAAGGACAATCATCAAGACAGAGGATGCAGCAAGACTGACAGTACAGAATGTCAGAGGCGGGGCTTTGGCCGTACGCAGGTTGAACACTGCCTGTCAAAGGCTTGAGTCGCCCCTGGTTTAATCTACTTTATTTGTTTAACTAAAATCGTTTAAAAAAAGGTGGTAATACCTGAGGGATTATTACAGAAAACAGAGAATTAATGTCACTGGACAGGGTAGAGAGAGAAAGAAGAGGTAGCATACAGTCTGGTCTCTCTAATCCAGACATGTAATCCGAATCATTTTCTGGGAACGGATTTCGTTCTCATTATTTCTTAGTATTCCCTAATCCGGAAAATCATGTAATCCAAACGAATTGCCGGTAACGGAGGTGTTCAGATTAAAGAGATCAGACAATAAATTATTATGACACCTTTTCGTTTGCCGAATCAGAAGAGACAAATAACACTAACACATATATTTTAATGAACTTGAATAAATGGCAGCATACTTGGCATTATAATCATTCGTCAAAGATGCTTGTAACGTTTATGTAAGGGTTTATATATTTAGAGGCACAAAAGCTGGATGCCGTAAACAAAGAAAAATAATCGAGGTTGTGCTAAATGAATGTGTCCCCATGTCAAAACATACAATCAAGACAATATCAACCGAAATAACCATACTTCAATGAATTGCAATGTGTAAAAACAACTGATAGTATTGATCGTGACGAACAAAAGGGCACACTTTTAAATGATCTCATTGATGAATGTGACGTTGATTGATTAGTCTTATTCACTGAATCTTGGCTCCATTCCATTGGAGACGAGATAGTGATCTCACAACTCTCTTCACCGGGATTCATGAAGACAATATTATTTGTACATAGAGCAAAAGGTCAAGCCTTGACATCCAAGTTTTGCCCCTACTAACACACAAGACATTCGAGTGCTGTAGTGTGAGTGTTCAATTTCATCTGAATGATACTCCATCAGCTTCATTTGCATTCCCCCCCTCCCTTTTTTCCCACATCTACAGAAAAACAGCTCTGTCAAGAAATAATTCACATATGAATTATTGAATATACAAATGTCAAAAAACAACAACTGAGACCTGTAATCCTCGGCGATTGCAATCTACATTACGACAAACTTCAAGATTGAGATGTGCAAAACATTAAATCAATCATCAATACATCAACCGTTTGACTTACATTACAAAGTTCATATACCGACGCACAGAAAGAAACACATAGAAATACTTGATTGAGTCATATCTGTTGAAACAAACTATGTTCAAAATATACAAGTCATAGACAAATGTGTTTCTGATCATTACTGCGTGAACTTCGAGGCAAACATAAAAAAAAACCCCAAAAACCAAAGCTGAAACATATCTTGTTGTATATTCTCGAAAAAGATAATCCACGATAAAGATAAAAAGATTCCATGCACTTCGACTGGGACCTGCGACAACTTATACTCTCTCTCCAGAACAGCAACAACAAAAAAGGATGCTACAGGCTTTGAAAGAACTCTACGACATCCATGCACCCCTCCAGAACTGGCAGTTATTGATCGCCCGTCAGCGCCGTGGGTGAATTCTGACGTTAAGCGAAGGCAGAACGTCGCCGATGATCAAATAAATTAGAGATCCACAAAGGCGGCTTTAGAAAATAAAACCGCAAAGAGAAACATCTTATAAACAGAGCTAAATCCTCATATTACAACAAGAAGATCGAAGAGCGCACTTTTGTAAAGAGTCTATTTCAGGAAAGAGAGAAAACTTTGAAAGCTGTGCCTTCCCAACAAAGTTTTCACATACTGAAGTCCCTACGGTTTTTGGTGAATATTTTCAGGAGAAGATCTCAGCAACAAGAAAGAAATTGGACATGATTCCGCAAAAGCCACACACATTCAAACCTTTTAGGGCGAGAACTTGTTCTGTGAGTTTTCACCAGTGATTGAAGAGGAGGTTCGGGCAGTTATACAGTTTTCACCATCTAAGACTTGCTGCCTTGATCCATTTCCAACACCTTTAAAAATTAGTTACCCATCTTGACCGCCTTCTTCCAATAATAACTGACATAATCAATAAAACACTCCAATGTGAAGTCGTTCCGAACCCATTTATATGTGCTATTATACCCAATCCTAAAATAAAGCTTATCTGCTGCCGGAGGAGTTAAAAATACTTTAGGCCAGTGAAAAAAAATTACAATAGATGATGAAATTATAAACTTTACGTAAAAGAAGAGGGCAAATGTCAATGTTTCTCAATAAAAATTCTTTCAAAATGTTGACCTCCTCATTCATTTTTTTCACTCATAGATTATTGCAATTCAATATTTGCCTATCTCCCAAAGGTTTGGCTTGATAAACTGCAGTGCTTTCAAAACCAGGCTGCTAACTGCTAGACTTGTAAGAGGAAATAATGATCATAATAATCATATTAATCCAATGCTTTTAGCATTGCACTGGATACCCATTAAGACAAGAAATAACAATATAATTTCTGTTCTGTGTCATAAATGTATTCATGGAACATCCCCTTACTATTATCTTTATACCCCTTCCTACTTGGTGAATTTGATAAATCAACGCCTCCTAATAGACGCAAGAGGCAAAAACACTTTTAATTGGACTAAGGCTTTGAAATGACACCATTTAAAAATGAACTGATTGTAACGTAACCAAAATTTTGAACTAATATCTTCCTAAGGTGAAAATCTCATTAGCGATTATATAGCGTCAATTTGTAGCATTTTTTCCTATGGTGATGAAGATGTTAACAGATTTCCCAGTGCTGCTACCAGTAGGCAAGAGGTTGCTGTTGATTCCAACTAATCCTGAGAAGTTGCATCCTCTACTCAAAAGGCTGCAGATTTTGATATGCAAGGTGTCCAGGATAGATTCACAAAACAAGGGTTTTCAGAAGAAGCAACAACTTTGCATATGGACCTTCGACTAAAAGGACATATTATAAACAATTTATTAAAAATGGGGAAGGTACACTTGTATGGAAGCAGTGGATCCAATTTTGATGTCGATAGGGCCGTAAATATCTTGGCGGAAATTATAAAGGGGGGAAAGAGGTATCTTTTTCACTGATTTGTACAGCTCATTCTGCTTTATCTAGTTTTCTCATTATAAATGATGGTAAAGAATTATTTGGAAATCTACCTTGTGTACCAAGACTTGTAAAGAGGATATTTGAAAATAGACCCTCTTTAGTATCTCAAAGGGCGACGTAAATAAAGTGCAAACAAAGAACTTAATCTAAAAAGGTTAACTTTGAAGTCACAATGTTACTCTTATTATCATCCGGGCAACTCTGTGAGAACATTCATTCTCTTCACATTAACTATTTGACATTAGAGCAGGACAGGTGTGGGTTTTTTTAAAACATAACTTAGTTTTTAAATCATTCAAGAATGGGAAATCACCAAAAAACCTCTAGAAATCATTGCATTGGCAGAAATGAGATCCTTTCTATTGTTTCACTAATAAGAGAGTACATTGAAAGAACACTATCTCTAAGACAAAAGAAAGGTTCTTCAAAATTATTGTTTAGTTATCAAAACCCCCATTATCCCATTATCAAGGACACTACTCGTCGATGGGTCAAATAGACAATGCAAGAAGCAGAAACAGATATTTTAGTTCACACAGCTCACCCAACACGAGCTGCTAGCACATCTGCTTCTAGGGCTGGGGTGGGGTGTCAAGGGAAGTATATTGGGTGCTGCAGGGTGATCGCAGACATGCAGTTTACAGGATTTTATAAGAAATAAATATAACAAAATTATGACCATACAAACGTACAAATAGAATGTATGTTGACGTGTCCTTTTCTCGAGGCATTGGCATTGTTCCATTTTAAGTGTTTTCATATAAGTTTAATATGACATTCATATGATATATGTAAACATATTGTTGTATCATGGTTTTAATTCATTATGTTGTGTATATATATATATGTATATTAATATTTACAAAGAATTTGTACAAGAATAGCTTCAATGTTTAATGTTTTCAGTTAGTATGAACATCAAAATCAAAATATCAATAAAAACATGTATTAAAATGCACTGTATTGCTCCAATCACACTAATCACAGTTGTTGCTCTTAAGTCATTATATTGCCTTTACGGAGCGACTAGAGTCAGATGAGATTATGCTTCTTTCATCTACATGAATATTGAAAATAACAGCTTGTTGCTAACCTGTATTTTAGAGACACTACGGTAAGCTTCTTGTAAAATGTGCTTACTTGTCAGTATCCTAACCCCTCATATTTTCAATAGAAAAAGATTAAAATTTCTACACCTGCACAAGATTTAATGGTAAGGGGCAAGATAATACCATTTTTTTTTCTATCAGAATCACTAAGTAATCATGGTTATTGAGAAAACATTCTTCCTGGATACCATAAAAGCAATTTTTAGAATTTGTTACTTTATATGAGGACTACCTTGTGGAATTTAAAGATTCATTACTAAAAAAACCCAAACCTGCATTAAAATGAAAGCAATCAAAGATTTGAGCTCAAAATAAAATATATGCCTCATCTCCATATAACATTGATAATATTCAAAACAATCCCAATGCACTTTTTCTGCTTTATTAAAAATTATCTTATTAGCAATAAGAAGTAAGTCAATCTTATTATCAAAGGAGGTGAAACAAACATCAAAGCCCATCTCGATACAAATATTGTAACTTTTCATTCTTCAACAACTATCTATAGGAAGAATGCTGATTTCTCATTCATCAATTCATAGATATGGAAATAACGTTATATTATGTCATTGTATGATGTATCTATTGTAAGTTTTTAAAAAATTTAAATTTAACATCTAGTGATATTTAATTTTCTTTGAAAATTTGCACAAATTGATTCATAAAGAGGTTAAGCTGTGATTTTTATCTGTATGGCATAGCAGGATTTCCCTAACACTTAGATCTAAGATCTACAAATTGACAATGAACGTGAGATGGTTTTGGCTGTTAAAGAATGAAGCAAGCATGTGATTGCTAAATTGAGGACCTCCAAAATTGGATTGAAGATCTTGGATCTAAGCTTTATAAATTCATGATATAATGTTAAATCTTTATAGTATTGTTATAGATCTAAATCTATACAGGAAGTAAAAGTTAGATCTGGAATCTATCTATATCAACATTAATTTGCATCTATCTAGAATCTAGACAGATCAATGAGGGAGTAAAGGATACACAAATGTTTATATTATAATAAAGTAGGCCTGAGAAATACATTTGGAAATCTAGATTTATCTAGATATAGAATAGAACTAAATGATATCTACATACCAGATTGTCGTGAAATGTGAAATTAAAAACGCTAATGAAATCAAGAACGCGAAGTAAAATATGCAGACGGAATTTGAGGACCACCTTTGACCTTTGAGGGACCCGGATGAAGAGAACGAAGAGTGTCAGTTGGAAGTGAACGGCTTTGGGGAAAGACGTAACCTGGATTAGTTTAATTAGGTGAGTGAAAGATAAGATAAGATAGAATCATATATT
>JASKDV010107759.1:0-14556 GCA_032466395.1 Aegires albopunctatus | reverse complement strand
AGATACTTAGATTGACATTGTTGAGTTCACTACTTCGAAGTTTCATATAAGAATAATACGATTCTAACTTTCACATGTTTTTATTTATACATGTAATGTACATAGATCTATCTGGCAGAGTAAACAGCCTAATACTAATAAGCCTAGGCCAGGCCTCAAAATAGACATTATTATTATATATAATGTCTATTCTGAGGACTAGGAGCCCACTCGATATTGGTTTAGCCTTCTATTTTGTTTAAAAAGGGAACCGGAAACGCAAAAAGTCCTTCCGCTTCCTGTATAATAGAAGGCTCAGCGCGGGTGAATCTAGATTCTAGATCTATAGATGTGACACTGACAGAATTTACATTAACCTTTTTCTCATCATTATCTCCGTGATTTACCTTCGGTCTCTTTTATAAAGGAGACTTAAATCTAGTGTAAATTTGGCCATTTTAGATCTAGGATATAGATCTAGATCTAGATCTAGTGTATTTCTAAAATCAACTGTTACGAAGTGACTTTAAATCATGCCACGACCAAAGAAAGCAGACGATTCACTGATGAAGTCCAAACGTGAAGCCCCAAGTGCGGGTTCCAGTCCAATTTTTGGAGGTATCCTATATCTAGATTAGATAGACCGAGATTTAGATTTAGATTCTGTATATTTATCTACATTTATTCCTTTTAGCTAAAATTAGATACCTAGATCTAGATATCTTCTAGATCTAGATCTAGATCTAGATATAATCCTAGATCTAAACGAATGTTATCCTACTTACAACACCGTCAATGGGCGTCAGTCACTGCACAAGGCAGATTCAAGATTGTGGATCGCTAGATAGATCTAGAGATCTAAATCTAGATATAGATCTAGATCTAGATCTAGCGGTGTTTTTACATTAGATTGTGTGGCTCTGTGTATCTGGGGCCAGATCTAGATCTAGATATATCTAGATCTAGATATCTAGATCTAGCCTACTGACTTTAAATCTAGATAGATCTAGAATCTAGATATAGATATAGATCTAGATCTATATTATCTATCTAGATTATATCTAGATTCTAGATTTAGATTAGATTATATATCTAATCAATGAACCTCCAGCGACACAGAGCCTGATTTTCAACTCACTTGTTTAAATTGAGCCTAATTTATGTGAGTGTTATAGATCTAGAATCTAGATCTAGATCTAGATATATAGATCTAGATCTAGATCTAGACAGATCTTAGTCTAGACATGGAAAAGTACTTATTTTCTTCTCTTAAAATCAGTCACTTTTCAAACCAAGAGAGACGTTTAACATAGAATAGAATTTTGTACCTCTGTGTCTCTGGGGGTAGATTCTACATTGATTGACTATCTTCACTAATAAAAGCGAACGATTGAAAAGGTCTATTGTGATTGGTCGAGAAAATAGGTTTCGACAAAGAATGTGTATCGTATCGGTCGCAAATCTTCTTAGTCTAGATGTCTAGAATCTAGATTTAGAATTTATCTAGATCTAGATTAGATCTAAATCTAGACCCATTTTGGTAAAATTATTGTAATTTTTTTCACTTATAAACAAATTCATTCAACTGTGTGGGTTGAGGAGACAGACTTGTTATAGATATTATTAGTCTAGGCTTCTGTCACTACATGTACAATGTACTTTGTTTGGGTAGGCCTATACCCCATCTATCAAGATATCTAGATCTAGATCTAATCTTAATGTGATCAAGTGAATGAGCGTTAGCCACTTAGCCTCGATCTAGAGAATGAAACTTTTCCCTCTCTACACAGATGTTGTGTGGGATCATAATGTAGATCTAGATCCAGAGCTATATTGCTTAGATCTAGATTTATAATATCTAGATCTACATGATAATGTATTAAATGTTGCTCTCTTAAGTTGATATTTTATTTTTGAAACCCTAATGCTTAATTTTGTCCCTTTTCTCGGAAGATGAGGAGGATATTTTACCAACTAGCATCGGCAAGAAGAGAACAAAAGTTGATGACTACGGATGTGATGAAACCGGAGACTTCAGGTAGGTAATCTCGATCTCGCCTAGATATAGATATTACTATTAGATCTCTATTAGATATATATCTAGAAAATCTAGATCTATACTTAATAATTAGGCCTTGATCATGGCAGAATTTTTTTTTCAGCTTTTGAGTCTTTTAAAAATGATATCTAGATTCTAGTATTAATTAGACCATGAACAAATGAATACAATTAATATCAGTTTAATCGGGTTCGATCGAATTGGATTGCATAATTTTATTGGTTTGGATTATACTGGACTGGGTTGAATTGGACTGGATTGGATTGCATTTTATTGGTTTGGAATATACTGGACTAGGTTGAATTGAACTGGATTGGATTGAATAAGATTGGATTTTATTGGTTTGGAATATACTGGACTGGGTTGAATTGAACTGGGTTGGATTGAATTGGATTGCATTTTATTGGTTTGGAATATACTGGACTGGGTTGAATTGAATTGGATTGCATTTTATTGGTTTGGAATATACTGGACTGGATTGGATTGATTTGGATTGTATTTTATAGGTTTGGAATATGCTGGGTTGAATTGAACTGGATTGGATTGGATGAGTTTGATTGAATTGGATCAAAAATAGGCTTCTGTTGGTTTGCGTTGGGTTCATTTGGATTGAATATACTTTGATTTGGTTTAATTGCATTGGGTAAAATTGAATTTACGATATTAAAATTGAACTGATTTCAACTGCCAGAATTCAATTGAATTTATTCTCTTGAATTCCTCCCAACAGTTCAGAAATGCACAAGATGCTGGAAGGATTTGGAGGTACGTAGGTTTTATTCTCTGGGGCTATGTTCAAGCTGAAAGCTTTATTTGTCGAGTCGAGTCGCGTGGAGAGTATTCACTAAATTAAAATTAAAATTAAAATGCCACTTATTCACCCCAGAAGGGAAATTTGTCATTTGGTATTTACCGCCACCGAGTGTCAGCCGTAAGAACAGCGCCGCAAATGCAGGCAATTCGTGTAAATAACCTTGCCCAAGAGTTAAACAATGAAATTCGAACCCGCGACCTTTCGCATGCAAGTCCAATGGCTTAATCATTCTGCAACCATGCCACTAATATAATATTATGGATCAAAGATTCCGGGAATTATTTGACATCTGATTCTGGCGTTCACATTTATTAATCGTTGACGAATAAGCGCAATGG
Source organism: Aegires albopunctatus (assembly GCA_032466395.1). Taxonomy (NCBI): domain Eukaryota; kingdom Metazoa; phylum Mollusca; class Gastropoda; order Nudibranchia; family Aegiretidae; genus Aegires; species Aegires albopunctatus. The sequence goes on along the minus strand of JASKDV010107759.1, from coordinate 11,366 downwards.
TATTGGCATCAACCAAAAGTTGGAACACGGCAAGGGCCGATGTGACGGAACGAAGTCCAGTTTCATTGGCATTAAGTAGACGTCATTATGTGATTTAAAATCACTCCCTTGTCAAGACGGCAGTTGTCGCATATCTTTTTACCCTCTGCTAAGCTGATACAGTACCTTATTTACTCATATTGGTTGAGTGAACATTTGAATTTTATTCTTTTGGGCCCGTCTTTTGTGGAAGATTAGTGGGAATTGTTGAGGGATGAATTTTGCAATGACTTTTCTATGATAAGACACGTAGCTAGTTTTGCACCAGAATTATATTATTGGGATCTATGAATAGTCCTCGACCACGAGTCAAATGGAAATGCATAGAATAATAAAATAAAGATAGATGAAAAATCCGTGACCCCTCATCAAAAAGAAATGTACCAACCGATTGATTTACTTCATCATACCTTTATGTTTTGCAATAAAAGATGTTCCAAGCCCCACTTGTCCTTTGTTTGTCATCCTCCCAGCCGACATCTCTAAAACGTTGTCCAACAAACGGAAACGCCTGGAGCAATTGACTCAGAACTCATTGAGATGCAGCAATAAGAAGATCGAGGAAATTTGGCGGAGTCAGCAACAGTCCAGGTAATGCAAGTGCTGCCAGAGTCTCACTCAGATCTACATTATATTATGTGACATGACATTCTTGTTGTAGTTTAGGAAAACTAAAGGTAGCAACCCATATCTGCTGGTCTTCAATAGATAGTGCTTTGCTCCCCGCTAGTGTTTGTTAGATAGGCTTTGCTCTCCGCTAGATAGTGCTTTACTAGATAATGCTCTGCGAGATAGTGCTTTGCTGATAGTGCTTTACTAGATAGTGCTTTACTAGATAGTGCTTTGTTAGATAGTGCTTTACTATATAGTGCTTTGCTAGGAAGTGCTTTGTTCTCTGCTAGATTGTTCTTTGCTCTCCATTAGATAGTGCTTTGCTCTCCACTAGATAGGTAGTGCTTTGGTCTCCGCTAGATAGTGCTTTGGTCTCCGCTAGATAATGCTTTCGCCTCCGCTAGATAGTGCTTTGCTAGACAGTGATTTGCTAGAAAGTGCTTTGCTCTCCGCTAGACAGTGCTTTGCTAGACAGTGCTTTCCTAGATAGTGCTTTGTTCTCCGCTAGATAGCGCTTTGCTATATAGTGCTTTGCTAGACAGTACTTTACTCTCCGATAGATAATGCTTTGCTAGACAGTGCTTTGTTCTCCGATAGATAGTTCTTTGCTTTCCGCTAGATAGTTCTTTGCTCTTCGCTAGATAGTGCTTTGCTAGATGGTGCTTTGCTCTCCGCTAGATAGTCTTTTGCTAGATTGTGCTTTGGCAGATAGTGCTTTGCTCTCCGCCAGATAGTGCTTTGCTCTCCGCCAGATAGTGCTTTGCTCTCTGCTAGATAGTTCTTTGTTAGGTCTAAATAGTGCTTTGCTAGATACATGTAGTGGTTTGCTCTCTGCTATATAGTGCTTTGGTAGATCTACTTAGTGCTTTGCTAGATACATGTAGTGTTTTGCCTCTGCTAGATAGTGCTTTGCTAGATCTCTCCGCTAGATAGTATAGTGCTTTGCTCTCCGTTAGATAGTGCTTTGCTCTCTGCTAGATAATGCTTTGCTCTCCGTTAGATAGTGCTTTGCTCTCTGCTATATAGTGCTCTCTGCTAGGTTTGTGAATATCTTTGCTAGCCCAATTTATTTTTAAGAATGTGGACTACAAGGTTGATCTTTCAACACAGTGATTATGTGGCGGCATGTTTGGCTATGAAGACCTGTACTTTTCACGAGAAAGATTATTTTATTCAATTCAATTTAATATCAACTAGATCAATAATAAATAAAAAGGTTTACCAGTTATAGATGTATAGCGATGATATAAAAACAACAACACAGTTTTTAGAAAAAAATGCTTTAAAGGATATGTATTATACATAATTATATTGATTTGTTAATTAATTGACAACTATAATTGTATGTATATTTGGAGAATTCTTCCAATTGTTTAACTCATTTTATAGAGTAAATAAAGCGAAACAAAAACAACGAACACATTGACATCGTCTAAGGAAATCAAAAAAACTTATAACAAACCCCAAACAAACCAAAAACAAAAAACAAAACCGAGCAAAGCAATAGCCCCGACTTCCCCAAAATAAAACACTTTAACACTTTGAAAAAAAAAAACTACAAAGAAACAATAACAATAAAATAAACAAAACCTCCAAAAGAATCCATAGATATGTAAATGAGAGATTTAATAGTTTTAGGTTATATGTTTTTATTTATAGAATATACATTCTTCCTTACTCTATAGCAGATATACGCTTTATTATACATATATCATGTCACAAATCATGTTTTTATTACTGGCATTAGGATCAAACTCCAAGAAGAATATGGAAAGCAAGTCTATTCTGTTTTCCAACAATGGGAGGCAGACATTGAGAAATCAAAAGAAGAGGAAGAAAAGTTGAATGTGAGTACGACACACGCATAATCTTTCCTTTCATCTCATGTTGTTTTATTTCTTATATTTCAAATCAAACTGCTTGTTCAGAATATAACATTTTGTCACATATTGAGTCAAATGCAGAATAAATAAATGAATAATTAAGTAATAAATTAATAAATTAATAAATAAATAAATAGATAGATGGATAGATTTACATGTATACATAAGTGGGATAGGCAGCTATACTTAATGGCACTGCATTATAAGTCATATATTGGTTCTCAACTATTCTTAGATATGTGTGTAACTCATGCATTCCTCATGTTTTTTACCACACAGGTTCTGTTCAAACAGCACCAGAAATTGTTTCAACAAGCCAGAATTGTACAAGGACAAAGGCTAAAAACGCTACGACAGTTGAATGAACAATTTAACAAGGTAAATATTATTAAAGTTGAAATCAAATCAAAATCAATGGACCAGAGACAAAACCAATGAGTCAATAACAAAAGCAATGGAAAGTGACAAAACCAATGAACCAATAACAAAAACAATGGATTAGTGACAAAACTAATGGGCTAATAACAAAAACAATGGATTAGTGACAAAATCGATTGGCCAATAACAAAAACAATGGAAAGTGACAAAACCAATAACAAAAACAATGGATAAACAATGGATTAGTAACAAAACCAATTAACCAATAACAAAAAACAATGGATTAGAGACAAAACCAATGTGCTAATAACAAAAACAATGGATTAGTGACAAAACCAATTGGTTAATAACAAAAACGATGGATTAGTGACAAAACCAATGTGCTAATAACAAAAACAATAGTGATTAGAGATAAAACCAATTGGCCAATAACAAAAACAAAAACAATGGATTAGTGACAAAACCCATAACAAAAACAATGGATAAACAATGGATTAGTAACAAAACCAATGAACCAATAACAAAAACAATGGAAAGTGACAAAACCGATAACAAAAACAATGGATTAGTAACAAAACCAATGAACCAATAACAAAAACAATGGATTAGTGACAATACCAATGTGCTAATAACAAAACAATGGATTAGTGACAAAACCAATTGGCTAATAACAAAAACGATGGATTAGTGACAAAACCAATGTGCTAATAACAAAAACAATAGTGATTAGTTATAAAACCATTTGGCCAATAACAAAAACAAAAACAATGGATTAGTGACAAAACCAATACCAAAAACAATGGATTAATGACAATACCAATTGGCCAATAACAAAAACAATGGATTAGTGACAAAACCAATATGCTAATAACACAAACAATAGATTATTGACAAAAACAATTGGTTCTCTACACCGACTTATACATTTGTTTACCCAATTTCTTGACTTTTGGCAAATCCTGTAATCTAATCATACCCCAAAGAACATCTCGCTCTGTGATAAAACTGAGAAATATAAAAACACCCTTCGACCTAGGTGCCTCGTACTCATGGGTGACTGAAAACATAAAGGGCTTATCTGATTAGGGATGAAATTAATAAATAAACACTATAAGCAACAATAAATAAAATAAATAACCTACCACATGTGACACCTTCATTGATTTACAATATAATGTATTTTTATTCTCATGTATGTCTCCTATTACTATTGTCAGAGTCTGGAGGAGTTGGAACACTCTCACGTCAGTCAACAGTCATCAGTGCAAAGTGAACTCAAGAAGGAGATGGCTCTCTTGCAGAAGAAAATCCTTATGGACACCGTAAGTAAATTTGACCCATTGTCACACAATGACAAATAGTGTATGAAGGCCAATCACTGCTGGCTTGCTGGTGGACTCATTTATTCTTCAATGTGCAGTCACACCATTAAAAATTCCAGTTATACTTATACTTATAATAATAAGAATTTCAATAAGTTACTATTATTTGGTGGTAATTTGGATGATAATGATGACTATGTGGTTATAATAATAATAATAATAATAATAATAATAATGATAATAGCAACAACAACAATAATGTAAGAATAATAATGATGATGATGATGATGATGATGATGATAATAATGATAATAATAATAATAGTAATAAACAATGATGATAATAATAGAATAAGGATAATGATAATAATGATAATAATAATTAAACACTGTTTTGTCGAAGTGGTTATTTTGCCTAAAGTTCGAAAATCCAGAGTTCGCGTACATTTTTAAAACCAAGCAATAAATTAGTCTTACATTGACCTTTTATTTTGCTTCCTTATGTTACAGCAACAACAGGAAATGTCCAATGTGAGAAAGTCACTTCACTCGATGCTTTTCTGAAGGAAGCAAACTACTGGAATGTTTTTGAAAAGTTAAAAGATTTGGATATTTTCATGGTACTTTTTACCAAAGGCAATCCTTTCATTGGAATGGCAACACGTTTTCTCAATCTAATGTTATTCCTGTAAAATCAAAGATATCACTTTTATACAATCACATTTATAAACATGCCACTTTCTTATTTTTCTTCTAGATTAAATATCATTATTTTCCAATTTTCTTGAGTCATTTTTATCAATGATTAGCAATGTATATCATTTGGATTACAATATAGTGTATTTGTGTCTGATTATTAGTACACTTTTAGTAATACCTGTGCATTTTCATTACTTTTAATTACGAGGAATAATTATATAGAAAATAGAAGTGATTTGACACATTTTGAAAACAAGTCCATTCAAGAGAACAGAGCCTTTTCAATTGAGGTCAATATTTGTACATTGTAACTAGACTGAAGATTTTGATTGTTGTGTAAATTTTTGTTTATGAATTTTTCGTAATCATTATTAATTTTCAGTTAGCTATGATCGTAATTAATTGTCAACATTACGATTTTTAGGATTTTACGGGGGAAATACCAAATCCCGCCCCAAAGACGGTCCATTCTCATTTACGTCTCCGACCTTAATTTCTGCGCTTAGTTCATCAAAAGATGAAATTGCGTTGTTCCTTTAAGACCGTGGTAGTAGATTTAGGCATCGAAGCGAACACACCGTAGTGTAACATTACTACAGGCGGTCCGGTACATTTTTTATATTATAATAAAATCTTTTATGCTTTTTTTATAGGTTGGAAGTGAAAGGGATAATAACATCACTGTACTATTATTATTTTTTCCCTCAGATTACGAATTCTCAAATATCATATTGCTAAAACGATTAATAATAGCTGGTGGGCAGCCCTGCTCTAAGCGCTTTTACAATTTTTCACCTCCCCTGGCAACACGTAACACATAGGACAAGACCAGCAGCCTCTTAGGCGCTTATACAATTTTTGGACACAAACAAAGCTGTCTTAACGGTCAGGTACTCATTCACACATGAGTCGAGTGAGGTAGATGGGACAAAGTGCCTTATCTAAGGACACACCGCCAATGACCTGCAGTAATCGAGAAAATTTATGTCTAGTGGGATACGATCCCACTAAATCACCCAGCCGACTGCTTGACTTTCTAGTTTACGAACTGTGTTAACCACTAGGTCACAGATGCCCCCAGTGACCAACAATCCATGGCTCTACTCTTACCCTTCCAACCACAAAGTTTAGCTTCAGAAAGTACAAAAATGTAGTCAAACGGTATAAGAAGACTCCTTGAAGTCCTTGATCTATCCTCTTCTTCAAATTAACATAAAATAATATAAGTAACTTTCATATAAATACAAAAATCAAATAGGAAACACGTGGAGAAAAGCCAAGGATGAGAAAAATGAATTTTAGTCATTTGTAACCATGGGAATTCTTTCTTGTTAGGGGCCATGGAAATTGATCATATTATCTAACTTACTCTTATTATACAATTGTCTACCCGATGGGTATAGAGCTTCCCAGCGGAAATCAAATTGTTAATTGCAAGCTGGCCATACATTCATACACATACTGCTAGACCATGGCACCTCTACATTGCTCTCTACTTGTAAGGCCACGGTCATTGTGTCAGATGATCTAGACTTTCGCTAGGAAAGAAAAGTCACATAGGGCCTACTCGATCCGCCATTTCAGCTGGAACAATTCGTATTACAATTGATGAGTCCAGCAAGTCAAAAGCCTGCTACTAGTGCTACACACCCACAGATGGATCGTCGATTAAATCTGAACCCGGTTTTACATCAGCTATACTAACAAGCAGATCGAAACAATATTGCTGGTTTGCTCTCGGTCTTGTAGAAATAACAGTATTTCAAAATAGGCCTACCATAGTTTGGGCTGGTACAATTCATTAGATAACATTAATGCATTCATTACGAAAGTTGTACCAATAATATATTATTTAAGATGCAATCTTTTATTGCACCATTATCAAATGTCAACTAAGCTTGAAATATACTTATTCTTTTTTTACATGTATGTTACTGTACAAAAGTGACTAAACTTTATTCTCCACAAATATTCTTATGAACGGTAAAGTTCAATGAACTGAATGAGGTCCGAGTGAGACCAAGATGCTATTGTGAAATTAAGTATTTAAGTAATAAAATACTTACTTTTTAATGACAGTACAAACGTGTACTGGTAGTGACGTAAACACTACATCACTACATCATTCAACACTACGCTCTCTTCGATGACTACCTTCACAGAATAAGAATAATAGAAAGCAAAAAAAAGTGAACAGTTCTTCCCAAGCACGTGGCTACAGAAATGGTTTGATGACAATTTTTAGTCAAGACAAATGTTTAAACAATATTTGACAAACTGGCAACCAATTTTCCATCCACACCATACGATTCATCTGATGCTTGTTTCAAATAAATCTGACAGATTCATCTGTAGGTGTAGAGCAGGCTTAAGTGTCTGTGAGCGAAGCTGAGCCATGACAAGAAGTTAAGCCATGACAGGAAGTAGAGCCATGACAGCCAGTTGAGCCATGACAGGCAGTTGAGCTATGACAAGCATTTGATCCTTGACAGGCAGTTGAGCCATGACAGGAAGTTAAGCCACGACAGGAAGATAAGCCAAGACAAGAAGTTGAGACATGACAGAAAGTTCAGCCATGACACTAATGACAGTCAATTGAACCATGACAAGAAGTTGAGCCATAACAAGCAGTTGAGCCATGACAAGAAGGTTAGCCATGACAAGAAGTTGAGCCATGACAGGAAGTTAAGCCATAACAAGCAGTTGAGCATTGACAGGAAGTTGAGTGATGACAGGAATTTAAGCCATGACGGAAAGTTGGGTCAAGACAAGCAGTTGAGCCATGACATGAAGTAGATCCTAGACAAGCAGTTGAGCCTTGACAGGAAGTTGAGCCATGACAGGAAGTTAAGCCATGACAAGAAGTTGAGTCATGACAGGAAATTGAGCCATTACAAGAAGTTGAGCCAAGACAAGCAGTTGAGCCAAGACAGAAAGTTGAGCCACGACAAGCAGTTGAGCTTTGATAGGAAGTTGAGCCATGACAGGAAGTTAAGCCATGACAAGAAGTTGAGCTTTGACAGGAAGTTGAGCCATGACAGGAAGTTAAGCCATGACAGGAAGGTAAGCCATGACAGGAAATTAATCCATGACAAGAAGTTAAGCCAAGACAGGAAGTTGAGCCATGACATGAAGTTGAGCCATGACAAGAAGTTAAGCCATGACAGGAAGGTGAGCCATGACAGGAAGTTGAGCCATGACAAGAAGTTGAGCCATGACAAGAAGTTGAACCATGACAAGAAGTTGAACCATGACAAGAAGTTGGGCGATGACAAGAAGTTGAGCCATAAGAAGTTGAGCCATGACAAGCAGTTGAGCCTTGACAGGAAGTTGAGACATGACAGGAAGTTAAGCCATGACAAGAAGTTGAGCCATGACAATCGGTTGAGCCATGACAGAAAGATAAGCCATGACAAGTAGTTGAGTCATGACAGGAAGATAAGCCATGACGAGAAGTTGAGTCATGACAAGAAGTTGAGCCATGACAAGCAGTTGAGCCATGACAAGAAGTTGAGCCATGACAGGAAGTTGAGTCATGACAAGAAGTTGAGCCATGACAAGCAGTTGAGCTATGACAAGAAGTTGAGCCATGACAAAAAGTTGAGCTATGACAGGATGTTGAGCCATGACAGGAAGTTGAATCATGACAGGTCTCGATTGAGTATGCGTTCAATAAGTATTTTTTTTCAAGAAAAGTCGGGATCGATCTATTTGACTGCGGCCCTTATGCACTGGAGTAACCTGCTCTGATATTCATTATCTTAATAGTATTTATATAATAAAAGAAATTGACACTTGTTTCTTTAAATAGATATTTCACTTATTTATTTTATTTCAAAATGACGTAATCGTATATATTGTCAAAATATGAATATATTGCAAATAACATAAAAACAAAACAAAACAAGGTAAAAGTGTTAAAATTTGCTTTATGTTTACACATGATAATCTTGCTAGTTGTCTTAAAAGTAGTAGTATTAGTAGAAGTACATGTAGTAGTATGTAGTAGCAAAATTGGTGAAAGTATTAGCAGTAATAGTAGTAGTAGTTCATATAGTAGAAGTAAGAAGAAGTAAGGGAGCGTTAATCAGGGGTCAAATTTTCAGCGGATCCGACTCCGAGGAAATCCGTGGGATTGGAGCCTCTGAGGATATTACTGTTACTTTCTTTTACTTTTAGATGATGTCATCTTTGGTGGAGGGGGGGGGGATATTGATGACAATCGATGAAATGGGGGAGGGGGTGCAGGTGAATGATGACAATCGATGACATGGGGGAGGGGGGAGGGGCAGGTGAATGATGACAATCGATGACATAGGGGAGGGAGGTGGGGGTCCAAAAAGAGAGCAAATTTTGATGACATAATATGTGAACGCTCCCTAAGAGTAGTAGAAATGGTAGTTGTGATAGTGGTAGTAGTAGTAGTTATTAGTAATAGTAGAAGAAGATGTAGCATTAACTGTAGTAATAGTTGCACAAGTGTGTTAGTAGTTGTACATTTCATTAAGTGGCAATCATGTTCCATGCTCCTTTTCTAATAAGCTCAATGTGCTTCTATAGAAGTTCCTTGGCAGACTGTTACAATCCATAAAAGCACACTGAGCATGACCTCAATATTATTATTACAATACAATTCAAAGACTTTCTCAACTCCCTTTGGATACAAATGTGTGCAATAATTAAAGGCAAATACTAACAAATTTCAAATAGCCAGGTACTAATTTTACAAAAGAGTACGAGGATAGAACGTGTAAAGAGCCGAGAATTGAATCTAGGAGCTTTCTAACCCAAATATCTACTTCTAACTACAATAAATGGCCCTTGATTAAAGGTGCTGTTCTTACTTCAACAATCAGGCATTTTTTCAATATATATACATAGTATGTGCAAGATGAGGACACATATAATACAGGAAAAAGTTGTATTGAATTTTATCCATGTCCAGTACTTTGGTGATATCAGGGTTTTCCTAGACTGCCTTGTAAACAGCCAAGAGTTTTTTAACATGCGTATATTATATACAAACATGGGACCTTCGATATTATAGTCCGTCTCCAATAGGACTTGGCACTCTTTATCCTAGCAACTTAAGGATAGGGGGCAGAAGGAAACCCAAAAGAATTTTGGATTTCAAATTCAAGCCTGCATGGGTTTGAACCAGGGACCTTTGGCTTGGTAGGCGGGTGCCTCAACCACTAAGCTATCCGCTCCCCCTACTAAAGGAAGAATGATCTTTAGCTTTAATTATAGTGCTCATAATATTCATAGTCATATTGGTGCTCATGGCGCTTTGCAGTCATCATGCTCCTCTGACCGACAACAAATCAGTACGCACCAGAAAAGACTTGTCGGCGTTATTTCATTTTTCCAGACACAGTCAATATGACACTGTCTTGACGTCCATAAAAGCCTTTCCATTTATACAGGAAACTATTTGAAAAAGCTAAAGACCCCTTGCGGAACATTTGATATTCCTTGGGAGCCATAGTTTTTCTACATTTGCTAAGGACAGTGAGTGAGTAATATTATTTCTAGGTTTTAAACTACTTGCCTTCTTACTTCTTAATCTTTTTCATTCATTGAGGAGTATGGGAGCATCAATTATTGTTATGGATTTCTATCTGATTCTGTTTTGGGGATTTTTATTGATCTCCCCCATGTAACTTTACTGCTCTAGTTGTATCTATTTCCAGCTTTGCTATTTCGTCTGTCAAATGAACTTTAATGATCTTAATACGACTGGGAATTGATGAAGACCCATAGTTTGTGCCTTGGTTGTTTTTTTTAAACAGAAACTTAATCAAGCCAAAACAAGAGCACAGAAAGAAAGTTTGACAGATGGATAACAAAGAAGAACAAAGCAATCAAGAAAAAACTCAGGGAGGGCTAAAAAGGAACATGTAATAACATCTATTAACTAGCATCTGATGCTCAAGCCACTTTTCAATAAGCTCAGGATTAATTCATAAATCCAGGAAAGCCCGTTCTAAATTCAAAACTGACCAAGGAAAAAACCCTTAATATTAATGAACAATAGCAAGATCTAGATATAATCTAGAACTTCATCTAGATTTACCCGTTTAGTGAGTTTATTAATAGATTATTAGTCATAATTAAAATGAGATTCAAGTTTCATTTTCTTGCTCAGAACATCACATCAGTGGTTGTTGTTAGATTGGTTGTTTTCATATAATGCCATATCCTGTGAATAGAAAAAGGAAGAAGAGTTCTAATAATTATTCTCATTGAGAAAATACCAATGCCATAACACATTTCCCTATAGGCGATTAATCTCTGCAGTTGGTCGATCTGCACGCCCCTCAAGCCCCATGTGATGCATTTTGAAACAGCATTATGCTGTCATCGTGGTTTTTTGCGGCCGCAATGGCAAATTTGCGGCCGCAAAATTTGCACTTTGCCGCAATTTACCGCAA
>JASKDV010107649.1:0-14557 GCA_032466395.1 Aegires albopunctatus | reverse complement strand
AAGATATGTTTTCAAACGTTTTTTGAAAATTGTAACATTACATGCGAGTCTCACGGATGACGGAAGAGAATTCCACGCTAAAGGTCCAATCTTTCCGAAACTTCTGTCGCCATATTTTTTTGTAAGGTATCTCCCCTTTCCTCTTCTTCAATGTGTTTTCTTGGACTTGAAGTTTCAATGGATATTTAAGTCGATACAATATCTTGCCTAGAAATACATATTTTTATCTTTGCATCATCTTTGTCATTTTAAAACGTTTCTAATTTTTGTAAAAGCAAATCAAGTTTATGTAAGTTCCATTTTGGTGTAATTCACAGTAAGTGAATAGCCACATTTATATAATTGCTCAAATCTACAGCATAGACTTGCTCATGGTGCTACAATAATTTACAATGTCATCATCCAATATACAAACATACAAGTAATGCACTTTAATAAGAGCTAGAATTGATATGCAATTTTTAAAAACAGGATTTATATTGATTTATGTTGATATTCTCAGACTGCTTTCCTACACCGGGACCAGACAGATGAATGGAAAGGTTGGATGCAGCTTGTCATTCTCATCTATCATTTGACAGGAGCTAGCAAGGTACTGAACATAGAAGTGATAAATCATCATTTAATGTTTGACCCCTTCAAGTTCTAGCTATCAATTACTTTTTTACACAATGAGAAAGTTTATCGGAAATGGTGAGGAGGAAAGGCTGTAATGTTGAGGGAATTAAGGTTATAGTTCAATATTTCATTGAAAGCTGATAATCCATTTTCATTGCCTTGTGGAAAATGCAGCTTGATATCACATTCTGGACAAAATGACAGATTGTTGAAGGATATATTTCATCTTTAGCTTTAGCTTGTAACCTTTTACATTCTGGTAGGTGGGAAAATTTGTGTGAATTGTCTTTCCTCAGGATTGAACTCCATATCCCCATGATTGAAGCAAATAGGTCACAGTAATCTTTTTGGTTGTAGCCATCTGTTTTTAAATCATCCCTTCATTGGCCGTTGACTCAGTCAGCTTAGATTAGCTCTGCTTTTTTTTTCACCTTCAAGATATCAGATTGCATTGGCAATTCTTTAAGGAAAATTGCCCTGTTCACCCCTTCTATCTCTTGCACTTTGGCACCTATTATCAAGTCAGTTTTGTATCCTATCATTTACCATTGATGTTGGACAACATGTAATTTAACACAATTGGCAATAAATGATAGAGCTTTGCAATTGCTAATCTTGGCTATGGTCAGCAGTTAAGTTTAGGCTTAGGCATGACTTTGAAGTGAGTTGGCAGTCCTACTGAAGGGGGCGATTTTATGATACTGTGAGGCAGCAAGAAATCAAGACTTACTTGAAGCACACAAACAAAAGACCTCACTCATTTTGAGCAATAAAATACATTCAGTTATTTTTCTCAGTTAATAGAGCTTACAGTGGAATTGAATACCTTTTGTTATAAACACTCTAGCTAGTTTTTCTGCAAGTGTGTTGTTTGCTGACTATTTGATAAATATGAAAACATTGGGGATTACTCAGCAATGTTTGGCTATAGCTTTTGGTGTAATCAAGCTGTTAGATTATTGTGACTTTTGAAAGGAATTGAAGACCAACACTTCATGGAAAGGAATGGCAAGCAATGATTACAGTAATAATATCTTGTCTTAAACATACAAAACTGCAGGTATCATTTGTCATTGAATTTATCACAATTTAGTTCTTTTTCAATTGGAAAAATTAAAGTATGTTTGTATGAAGCACAGGTCCACTATATGTGCTCAATAGCATAATTATAAGCATTACAGTGAGTTCCTGACAGAACTATATTTCAAATTTCTTCTTAACTTCTCGTGGAGTGTACAGAAATAGACACTAATGAAAGACGTTTTTTTTTCTCTAACAAACTGGTAAGATCTTACTCTGTCCTTTGTCATGCTCTTGTTTTAAAGCTGAGTATGTCGTGGCAACTGGAGCCTTTCCAGGGGCTCATTTAGGAATTGAACTTATTACTTTTGATCTGCGAACCAAATTTTGTTCCACTAGACCATGATGAATGATAGATAATGTCCTAATGATTTTTTTTGCTGAGTGGATCATTGAATTATAAAAAAATAACTGCAATTTTAAATGAATATGTATGTGATTTGATTTGGATTCTGCTTCAAAAAAAATATTTAAAGACATCTTTTTAAGTTTATATTGTAATTTTGTAGCGAGATATTGACCAGTGAATATTATACTGAAATGTATGCGAAAACAACCATTGAAATTAATTACTGTGTTTTAAATTTCCAGGTTCTTCCCATCTACATGCACATACGAGTGTTAGTCTCCTCCTACCTCTTCCTAACTGGCTTTGGCCATTTCTCTTACTTTTGGGAAAAAGGAGAATTTGGCATCACTCGCTGTTGTATGGTTAGTAGTAGATGATTTTTTTAACCTTGAAGCATCCAACTTTTCTACCTTATATTTTTTTTTCTTTCTCTTTTTTTTAACGTGTGGTGTCCCTTTTTTATTTATCTTATTTATCCCCGAGCTTTCTTTTACTGGATAAACAAGCATTGTATCAACACCAAATGTAGTGTTTTGTATTATGAATGTTAAAGAGACTGAAGGAAATGGTCTTTAAGAAGATAATGGTAAAGATGGCTAAAATATTTGAAGAGAATTGGTGGGATTTAGTTTTATTAAATATTTTACATCGTTATTAAAGGCATAATATTGCCTCTTTTCAGTATTGAAAATAATGTCTCATATTTTTCTTAGTATATGGTTATAAAAAAAAAAAAAGACAAAACAACAAATGGTGAGGCGTTGGATACATTCATTTGTGTTTACATTTTTAATTCCTTTTCAATCAAGCCAGATTTTAGTTTACCTTATTTAGCCTTTATTATTTCTTTTATTTTGTTTGGTGTTGCGTTTTGCCATTTTCAGTTTGCTAACAATTTCACACCTTCCATAACAACTGCTTTTTATCTTGCCAATTCTCTTTAATTTTTCTTACATTTCATCGCTTTCAGAAATGACTAACCATCTAACACTTCTGATTCTGCAATTGATTAGAATGTTTGAATAATAGCCAATTCTTTGTATGACTCTTTGCATTCTATTAACAATATTCATTTTAGTCAAATGACAAAAGGAATTGATAAGCATTTCAGTTGTGCAATGCTATTAATAGTGATGAAGTAATTTTGGGTTTTGAATGAAAATGACATGTTCTACACATGAACAGATTTTACTTGATATAGACTAGAGCTAACTCGCCTATACATACATAAGGCATATACAAGACTTTATAAAGAAGAGCATAAAGCATTTTCATACAACCAATTCCATTAAATACAACAAAAAATAAAATGTACTGCTACCAAAATTTATAAGTGTATAATGAAATACAAAATATTTGACTAAAATTTGTGGAGAAATTGACTAATAGTTGAGCCAGAAATAAAACTTCATCAAAATAATTAATCAGAAACAAAAACAAAATAAAAAATCAACTGAACTTATAAGCTATTTTCACTTCAGTACTTTATTCAAATTATCTTAAGTATTTATGTCATTACTATTTTTGACATTTTAAGCACAGACGACCATAAACATAATGGAAGTATAACTCATGCTTTGTACATTACACTGTACCTAAGTTGGCAGTCTTATGTTCAGGCTTAAACTAAAAGTATAATTTACATGCAGATTAAAATTTTCGACACACCTGCCGTCCATTTTCTACACAAACATCGATCAGTTGTTTGTAATCATCCACCCATTTGGTCGGAATATGCCCACTCCCCTCACAATAACTCCTATCCCCTCTAATACTTTAATATAATGTTAGACTCCTTAGAGCCAGCGTATTTATTTTTGCAAAAGACTTTATTGTTCTGCTCGCTGGGTCACACAATTTTATGCACTTACTACTTTTGCCACCATCCACTGGTTGGAGGGACCTTGCGATCTGTTTTATATTTGATTTTAGGAAATGCAGTAGTGTTTGCGAGAGTGTCCAGGAGTTGTGAAGCAGCATAAATTGAAATTTAGGCAATTTTGTCCTGTAAGGGTTGGGGGTATTTGGTGTTTATGAGCTATGCATCCCTGAAATGTGACTGTTTCAATTTATATTATTTAGTTTAAAAAAAATTAATTTCAGTTCATTGACTTCAAATCATGCCCAGAGAGAGGGTGTGGGGAGAGATATAGATAGATAGAGACAGAGAGATGAGAAGAATCTTGAATTGTATGGCTGTCAATGGCCACCTCGGATACTTTGGTTCATTTGATTGGCTGATTGTTATGTTACACATTCATGTCTATCATTTTCTTTAAGAGTCTACCTGGCAACAGTGCATGGGCAATCAAGGATTCTTTACCTTGTCATAGTAACAAAGGGATGGGCTTAACTACTTTCTTAAGCAATATTTACTAGCCTTAGACAACTTTTTTAAATTGACACGATCCAAACAAAGCGGGCACTGAGACAAAAGAGCATTTTAACGGGCAGGCACTCAGGGTGATGAATTTTATAGCACAAATTTTTGTTTTGGCAGAACAGCTGGCACTCAGTGAAATGGGCATTCAGCCAGAAGGCACTCTCCCAAAAACTACTGTTTGCTTGTGGTCATAGTGAAAAGTTTTAGTGAACCTGACTGACTTGAGGGCCACTAGAGCTTTCCACGGTATCAATTTAGCCATAGTCAACTTAATACCTTAAATATGCAGTCTCTCTTAGTACCAGCATAGTAACTGCTTATAGATAGTGTTGAAAATAGGGAAGGCTTGTTGAAATATATCAGGTGTCTATGAAATGATGGAATATCTGTTGTAACATTGATGATTGCACAAAGTAAACAGTGTTAGTTATTCAGCATTTGTTTTGGGTGTGTGAGATGCAGAATATTATTTGATGATAAGAACAAAATCTAAGGAGAACAAAGATTTTGTATGTGCGGGTGTAGTGTGCACCAGCACGCGCATGTGTGTGTAAGAGAGAGAGAGAGAGTGTGTGTGTGTGTTTATTCAGGAGCAAAAGAATTTAGAAGCAGTCATATCGTCAGTCTGTTATCATTATGAGCGGACTTAAGTGTTTAGAGAATTACACTGACGATATGTTACTTTGACATTGGGTTTCCTCCCTGATTTCTTGTTTTATCATTTTTATTGTTTATTATTTATTTTGATTTTTGCACTGACTTAAGTATTTGTTAACAAACCTTGCTATTTTACATTTCCTCAAAGATTACTCTTTATTTACTCTTGACCTGCGTCTTTGGGGGTGTCTGAGGGCAGAGGAGGCTGACAGTTTCTGTCACTGGCTTTTGACATCATGTTGTCTAGAGGCATCAAGGTTCCACTCCCAGATGTCGTCAAACTCAACTTTTTCTTTGGCATCTCCTTTTCCCTCAACCTTGCCTTGCTTGATGATTTTGCAAAGGCTATTGGTTTATCGGGTGATCTGACCAAACCATGCTAGTTTTCTTCTAGCAGCGGTTTCTGTGATTTTTTCTTCAACTTTTCTTACATCATGATAACATTTTTTTATATCCCGGTGTGGTATGAAATTTTAAAATCATAAGATAACATACTATGGTGGACTAGGATTGATATCCATACAAATAAAACAACACGAACAGTTTGATAAAGAAAATGAATTGCTTTATGTAGAGATGAAAGTGATGAACAAGTCATATAGATATGCTTTGAGTGTCCTACAAAGCTTGCTACTGTAGTGGATGAAAAGGAGAAAAGTATAAATCATGTGCACAATTCAGATTGATTTGTTAATGTGAATTTCTTATTTTGGACCTGGTGATTCAAATTTGTAGATTGTCAGTGCCAATTTCTCAAGTTTCATCTGATTATCCAAGTTTTGATTATGTGCTTTTGTACAGTTTAACCTGCTTAATCCATTATCAGTTAGGTTATTGAAAAAAAATTTGATTAAGCGGGAATTTGGAATAACCGATAATGACTGAATGACTGATTTCATGTAGTGAGCTTAAAATTTTTGGTGTAGAGCATTGTCAACAAGTGAGGTTGACGGTTAATATATTTATCTGGCGTCCCAGACAAATATTTCAACTAACCTTTAGATAAAATGTTTTTACAGCCAAAATGCCAAAACCAACACAAGACTGATTTTTAAATTAAAACAAAATGTCAATTATTATTGTTAAATATGAAAATGAAGAATGATTATACATGTATCACCGACAACTCAACACTCATTTCCCCATTCGCACGTGGGCCCTCACCTTCATAACACACTCAACAGGTTCCCAGGTTTGACAATTTTGCTCGCTTGATGGTAGGGTGTATGATGAAATTTTGAATAATTAGGCAGTGCTTGTATCACATGGAAAGGGGTGCTTGACAAGAATATGGTTAACTCTTGATGAGAATATGATGGTGTTGGGGTGATGACAAATCATAGCTTTCTATGTTGACTGCTTATTTTGATTATTTTTTTTACTATAGTGAATTCCTTAGGTATTTGTATGTTCATAGAATTCAAGCTTTGTCGGCACTTGTATTCATTTTCCCAAACCTTGGTTTTCTTTATATGATATTATTATTTCAGTTTTATTTGCTTTCCACATCCCACTTTGATTGTTATGTTAACTTTTTGTTAGTCTCTTTTTACTTTCTTCATATTTAGTTTGCAGTGTGCTTGTCTTTTTTTCTTTTTGCAGTCTCAGTTTGTTTTGTCTTTTTGACTTGTTGCTACATATTTGAAAGCTATCCAGAAGGAAATAAATAAAAATAACAACAGAAAACTTAAAAGAATAAGATTTATGACCTAATATTCTTGTATCATCACATATTGTTAATATTTTTAAGTATATTGGTGTATGATAATTTTTATATTATTATAGTTTTATATTTTTGAAGTAGCACCAATTTGCATCTAGGGATTGCCACTATGGCTTGACAGTTCTTGAATTGGATATTGTTATATGTGCAGGGCTGCATTAAAATATTCCCCAACATAATATAACATTTAAAACCCTGAGATAACAGCAATTATGGTTGACCGGGTTTAATAATTAAACAAACAAAAACAAGCAAACGAACAAAGCATCTAGGGATAAAAAGATTTATAAGTGTGGATGACTTGAGGATATTTTGATGGTTACCTCTTTGATATAATTCTATAAACTTTATCAACAGCAATTGAAAGACTTAGAGGCATAAATAGTGAAGAGAGGCATGAAGGTTAGAATGTAAGCAAGACTTCTTACAAATTGGCTACTAAGGGAAAATTGAATAGCATCAATAATTTTTTGTGACAAAAGATGATGCTTACCGCTTACAAAATTGAAAACCAAACTCTGATCTGCCAGGCATGGGGAAAAATTTCTTAAATTAAATTTCCATAAAATGCTTGTCTTGCTACATTTGTAACATTTTATGTCACCTGATCTAAACTTTGGCAAAGATTTGACATGATAATTTTTGAATGGAAGCATTGATAATGATAATGATGAGAGAAGAAGAAGGTAATAATGATAATGATAATAATAATAATAATAATAATAATAATGATAATAATATAATAAAAATAGTAATAATAATATGATGATGATGATAATAAGAAGGACGAGAACTTCTAGGATAGGAAAGGGCAGAGATGCAGTTATACTGACACTGGTTACAGGATTTCAAATGCCTGAGATGATTAGACTCTAATTTAATTTAAATGAAATCATCACATCCCTCCCTCTTAAAAAAATTCCCTTTGAAGTGTCTTCTCTTATAGCCTTCCTTCTAATACTTTTTGGGAAACAATTTTTTCATCTCCCTTACAATTTTTTTTTTTTCCTCCTTTTTCTCTCTTTTCTGTGGTGGGCCATTTTGTGTGCAAATCCTGTTGGCGTACACAGCAAGGCTGCCGGCAGTTACACCTGTCATGGCACTCTCGGCACAACCATGGGAAAAGGGTGTTGGAAGTAAGTGGAATTAACGCTTTGTCCTTCATCTCTCGCTTTCTCAGCCCTTCCACATTTTTGCTTATTCGATCTTGATTATTGCTCATCATTCCAAAAGCTTCAGATAATTTGTTTTTGATATGCTCAGAATGCAACGCATGCTGCATATCACATTTTAATGAAATGAAATAATAATGCTGCATTTTTTATTCTTTCACAAAGTAATGCTGAGGTTTGAACATAAAGATTTAAAGATGTGTACATACTAGCCTGATAACCCATTACTCTCCTATCTTCTCTTTTTTTTCATTTCAAGTTTCAGCCTAAGCCCTCATTTTGTTTTTACTCTTCAAAAATTGTGTGTGTGTCTTTTTATTTCTAAACAAATGAAAATTATTCAACCGTTCTGATTAAAACCATAAAAACACAAATCCTCTTTCTTTATGTATTTCGCATATCAATGGAGAAATTTCTTGTTTTGTCATACCTGCCAAACCAGTTGGACAAAATTATAATAACTACAAGCTGAACAATGTAAAAAAAAAAATAAAAAAAAAGGTATAAAATCTGATTAATTTTTTCTGTGGTGAAAATTCTTCTTCAGTCAATTCCTCCTCTTGTTGTTATAGTTGAAACAGCTGTGATGGAATGAAGCAGCTGCATTATTACTGATGCTGGTATGTACAAACCACTGCTTCAGGTTGAATTTTCTTGAGAAATGGGCATTTGTGTTATTATATACATGGCAGTGGATTTTTTGTCTTTGAAATAGTGACGGTTATTTATTTTTTTTAATTGTTCATGATCAAGGTTTTGGAATTATAATTCAGTCTGATAAATGTATTTTTAAATAAATCCATCATTTTATCCAAACAGACTGGTCAAGAATTGGTTGAAGATGTAAATTCTTAGAATGTTAATGGTGAAACATGAAAATTGTAAATTTGTCAGTGACTATAACAGTTGTTGTAGTCTAGATTCATTAGCTCTTCCATTTGTCTCAATGCCATGTAGATGATTTTTATGACTACGTAGGTTGTTGAGGATCTACCTTGAATTCTGTGTTGTAGTTGTAGTCATAGGAAATCAAAAAGAGGTTCTGAGTCCATGGAGTTGTCTTGGTATTTGAGAAAGGGGTAAAAACATATTATGTTTATTTTCAACAACGGAGTGTTGCAATTTGATGTAGTTGTCAGTCCTTTCAGTCCGTCTTGTTAGGTTTTTTTTATGATTTGACAAAAATTGATTGAATATGAAGACATGTCAAGAGCCGTTAATTCTTACCAGAATTGTTTCACAAGTCATCAACAACCTCCCTTGTTATACTCTGGCAGTGTCTTTGGGTAAATACTCATTGAATTAAATTATGGTTCATAATGCCTTGGCTGTTTTTGCAGTATCATATTATTGGTTTGTTGGTTTATTCATCTGAACAAAACGAATAACTCCATTCCCCCATTTTATTAATGAAATTAAACAGGATAGAGGATGGTACAGTACAGCTGTTGTGTATTAGCATGTGGATGTATTTGGAATGGTGTGTGTGTATGCATGTAAGCAAGGCTAGGTGTGTATGTTTGCAAATGTAAAGAATCTCGGAAAAGGATATTCTTTGAGGAATTAGTGATGTGCCATCAAGAAAATAATGGAGATTGTACTATTTTCATTTCTCTATGATAATCAAATTTTAACATGTCCTTTGGTTAATAATTCTGAATTTTATCACTGAAAAAGAAAAAGAAAGGATAATGTGATAAGAACACGAGAGGTGATTACACAGATTTGTGCCAGTTTGTAAAAGATTTATTTAAATTGTTACTATTATTTCAAGCTGTTCCCACTGGACTTTAATTATTTCATCATCACCCAATTATGATTCTTAAATCACTGTCATGATTGATGTGGTGAATTTTTGTCAGTCTATGATATATAATCTATCAATAGCGTTGCACCACTGATTGTATTACCATATCATTAATATCTCCTTTGGAATTTGTTTCACTTTATTAAAGTGCAAATACAGTTTTAGAAATATGGACTCCTACTTAGTTCAGGGTAATGGATAACATATTCTTGGGTCACAGGTGGAACTCTCTCTTCATTTCACCTTTTCTTAAAATACAAAGTCAAAAGCCGAAAGTCATTCTTATATAGCAGACACATCTACAGATAAAGTCATTCTTATATAGCAGACACATCTACAGATAAAGTCATTATATAGCAGACACATCTACAGATAAAGTCATTATTATATAGCAGATACATCTACAGCGTAGCCATGCTCAAGGCGCTCTACAACTATTATATTATTATGACTATAAGTTTATAAAATGTGAGAGAAGTTTATGCACGGATGAGGCCATCATAGGATGCATTAAAAATCCATATAAATGTAATATGCAAAAATGTAAAATAAAATAATTTTTTTAGATTTTAGATCACTGGAGAATGCATTACTATGAGTTTTGACCATTACTTAATGCTGCAGTCTGAGTAATATAATAGGTGGATATTGTTATGTTTTAAAGAACTATAAACACATCTGTTATAAACATATCTTTTATTGTGCAGAACATGATATAAACACATTTATCAAAATTATCATCACATATTTTCGTTTAATCTATTTAGAGTATTATAAATACTATATTTGCATTCTCAAAATATCTTGTCATTGCTGGTGGTAAAACATGTATTGCTGATGTAGTGCCATTAATTTCTTAAAAATAGCGTTATCTCAAAGGGAATGGGACCTTAACATGTTTCAGCTTTTTAACATAAAATTGTAAAATGAAATAATTCCGAATTTTGAAGATACATAATTTGGATTTGACCTTTTATGAACAAAAATTTTTGAAATTTCATAAATATTTTGGCTATTTCTTTCTGCTTTCCCTTTGGCTTTGGCTCACCTTACAACTACCACACATATCTTTCTCATTTCCCAGTCACATTTTCTTCCAATCCATTTCTCTTCTAAATATTCTTCCTTTGGACTACCCTCAAAGCACTGCAAAGGATGTCTTGCTACTTACATAATGAAACAGTTTTGCGTGCTCTCATATTTGGTCACCTTCTCCATCCATTTCAGGTCTTATTCCGCATGAACCTGTTGGTGGCGGCCTTGTGCTTCACCATGAATCGGCCCTACCAGTTCTACTACTTTGTACCCTTGGTGTCCTTTTGGTACATAGTCATTTACCTGGTCATGGCCATTCCACCCCACGTCACTAAGCAATCTTCTGATGGTAAGACCTGTTTTAGATTTAAAAAATATTAATTCCGTTCATTTTTCCCATTGAGACATTTTTTCCTCTGGTCTATTCCAAGGAAAGACTGGAATATCCCTGGTGTCAGCCTCAGTGCAGGGCTGCAGATGGGCAATAGGGGTAAATTATCTTGTCATAGGAAGAAACCAGATGCTAAAATGGGGCTTAAACCTTGGACTTATGTTATGATACTTGATGATTACCTAACGTTCAAATTATATGTTGCGGAAAGTTTTGGTTCTAGTGAATTTGTACCTTTAAGTGCAAACTAGTTTTCCCCCATGAATTTTAAAGTGAACACTTCTGAGTAGGATTCACCTGAGATCATATCGGCCTGACTTTTAGATAGGCAGTTTGTTTGCAAACTTGAAAGAAGAAGGATCTTTTAGCCTTTAAGAAAATCGCTTAGTATTAACTACTTGTAGATTCAGAATTAACTTCTACCTCGCGAACCAAGAATGTTATATTAGGAAGGACTGTTCCTGTTCTTCAAGCTCCAGAAAGACAAAGTCTCAAGTTATATTATTAATTATATGGTGTTTATAAGGACATTCCTTTAATAAAAAGGTATGGTACATTATCCGACAATTAGTCTACTACCTTGCAATAATATGTATGTAGGATCCAGAGACATTATTCTATTACTTATGCCTTTATAATCATTTATATTATAAAGAAATATATGTACTAATGGATCTGTGAATAGGCCCTTATACATAATATCTCCGTAATACAAGAGGTTGAACAAGTTGCACTGTGGGGCTATCCTACCCAGAAAGGCTACAGAAATTAATAAATGTATGAACTGAGACCAACATTTGTCATTACCCACTGACGCACTATATGTGTGATACTTCTCGTCCACTGAGCTATTTTCTACAATAATAATGGGTAAAGATTGGTTGGCTGGTTGGAATAATTCATTTCCCTCTTTTTAATATAAGTTACACATCAGGCCTTGTTCTCATTATTGGAAAATTGCAACCAGTTTAAGGCCACTGAGTCCCTCACCCGCCTGGTTTAAACCCTCTAAAGTGAAGGTTTCTGTGATTCCTGGCTGTCATTCTGGAATTGTTGCCAATATAAAAATTCCTCGACTGTCCCAGAGGCACAGTGGGCTGTGTGGAGCCTTCATAGCCAAATCAAAGACTTGGATCATAGTGTATGGCCAGTGGATCTAAAAAGTTAGAAATAGGGATGTACTGTTTGGTGTTCATTTCCCGACAGTGAGTGCAGGTTCAGACTTTTCATAAACATTATTAATGAGACATGATTTGGCAAATGTTGAAAGTAAATCATGAAGTGGTGTTGGATTTAATGGCATAATTTATTTGCTACATATTTCAGCTCAGATTGTTTGCTTTACCCAATTTTTATATCTTTAAGAGTTAAACACAGGTTCATAGTCCATATCTTCACATCAAGTGCAGACTCACAGACTTCACATCAATAATCCCTCCGGCAGGCCATTTCACACTTGACAAGTACCATCTCAACTCCCAGGGGAGCATACAGCGGAGTAGCTAATTACATGCGCTCACCTGCTAGCATACTGACAAGTTACATATCTTCATGAAAATTTTGTGCCAAGAACTGGTGTTATGATACCTGTTCTGAATGGCTGAATTTATTAATTTATTTATCAACTAGATTTATTTACAACTGCTCTATTACCATCAACTGATCGTGTTTCTTTTAATTTTGGAAGCAGATTATTACATTTTATGCACTTGCAAACTATTAAATATTGAAAGATGACCAGATACTGTAGGATCTGCTTGCCCAATAATTGGTATTTTACATGTATATCTCTATGCATTTATTTACAGCAAATCCCATTCACTACCTGTACATGATCTTCAAGTTTGTTGCTCTCATTGTTGTGATTTCTCTTTTCTTCCTTTCTGAGGTAGGTTTTTCTATTTGAATTTTTAATAAACTAGTCATGACTCTGAGAACTCCTTTTTAAATCTTCTATGATATTTTATGTAAAAAACGAAAAACAAAGCAAAAATACAGTTGCAAGTGGTTTTAATTGGAAGACTACCACTGTGCAGAATTCACGCTTTGTTTGATATAAAAAAAAACCCACCAATAATAATAATAATAATAATAATAATAATAATAATAATAGTAACAATAATAATAATTATAATAATAATAGTTAAGTTCATTCTTAAATTTTATTAAAATTTTAAATGTCCCCTATGGCCAGTATAAACAAATATGATTTTAAATTTCAAACCAATTCAATTTGAATTCCTTTCCTCAATGTAATTTCTTTCATTGCCAGGTATTTTTTGAAAAAGTCTTTTTAACCCGACCCATCAAAGCCCTTTTTGTAACATCAGACGACTCCATACACGAATGGAGATTTAGATGGCAACTGGATCGCTTTGTAAGTAAATTTGATAAAACCTAATGGCAACATATTTTATTTGCATCAAGTTTTCACTAGTTTTGCACTTTTTTGAAACTCAACAATGATTCATGCAAGCTTTTTTAAATATGTTTAATTTATATCTTAATTATGAAGTTAAAAATGAGACCTTGGAGATCATAGAACTTTTTTAATATAATAATTCAAACTCTTGATCAAAGTGAAATGTGTCATGATCGTTGCTTTTATCCTTCCTCAGAGTACTGTCTATGGAATGCTGTTTGCCTTTGGCTACAAAGTGTTGGTCCGTTACAGAATCATTCCAGAAGATAGCACCAACAATCTGTTTTCTAGTCCGTTCTCCTGGGTTATGTGTGTGCTTCCTGCCATAGGCCTTTGTGTAAGGAGAGCTTTACTTTTCATGAAGATTTTGTTATTTCATGATTGCCAGATTAAATGATATTGATGGCAGATTGAGTGTAAAAATAGTTTTTAAAGTAAGACTTATCCCTTTTTTTTATCCTTTACTTTTATTTTAGTAATGGGAACCATAAGGTGGTGCTTAATCACACTCTGGGCAGGACTTAGTCCAGATTGCTGCAAGATTACTCCTCTGCCTCCAACCCCATCTTTTCTTTTTCACACTTTTCTTCTATTCTCTCCTTCAAAACGGATAAAAGGAATTGAATACTTGATACCTGCAGATAAAGATATGTTCGGCTACGATCAAACACTACTTGCCGACCTTTGTGGTCTCCTGGCCATTTTCAGTTGTTGTTTTTTTCCAGGGCCTGGCTTCACCCTGCTCCTTTGTCTCTTGCACTTCCTTACTCCTCCTTCTTCTCCCTCCAGAATGAGAGCATTTGTATGTTTAAAGGAGCCTTCACTATAATTTCAACTCTGGAAATTATTTCATAACTAGATTTAAATAACGTGTTGTAATTTTTATCATTTTTAACTATTTACTGTGATATTCTGATACA
>JASKDV010107648.1:6481-18437 GCA_032466395.1 Aegires albopunctatus | reverse complement strand
GTTATAGTATAGCACAGGTTTTTGCTGTTCAAACTTTATAGAGATGTAAAATGAGGATTTGATTTATCACTGTTATAGTATAGCACAGGTTTTTGCTGTTCAAACTTTATAGAGATGTAAAATGAGGATTTGATTTATCACTGTTATAAAACATCCAAGTTGCTGTCATAACCAAGGCCATTAAAAGTGGACTCTACTGTAATTCAAATTAATACATGGTTGATTCAAAGTCAAAGACAAAATGACCATTTTGTGAAAATCAAATCTTTAATTTCAAGTCTGCTTCAAGTTACATTTTTACTCATTGACCAATGTCACTTTCTCTGCGCTAGCATTGGAACCGTGAGCTCCCGGCGGGGGCTCTTGACGGCAACTCTTTCTCTAATATATCAGTAATGTAGTCCTTTGATATTCACGTATGCTGGCCCTCTATCATGTAGATCAGGGCATTGGCTCCCTGAATGGATGTGGAGATGTAAGTCTAGGCCAAGCTAGATCAATACTTCATCATTCAACTCTCATTAGGCCTGTTGTCTTCACTACTGTTTGTAACAGTTGCAAAATAGTCCTGTAATAGATTTGTTGAATCTTATATAAATGACTGATGTTTAATTCAAATCGGAAAAAGAGCATTCAATGATCAAACCTATTGCCCTGAAAAGGAAGACTTTTCTTGCATATCCCCCTTCCCATAATTCAAGGAATTAAACTATATCTATATCTATAAAAGAGGACAGGGTACACACATGTCATTGATCTCCTCCGAAACCACTGCATGAGCAGCTTTGGGATTTTCACATATTGAACTGTCATTATATCTCCCAAATCGGGTCAAATAAAATCTTAATATAAATTATGATGTAAAAAATGACATCTTTGAAGACTGCTTCTGGGCGTTTTACGACAGGTCACATGTTCCGATTTACGGCAGTTCACAGTGTTCCTCTTGAATTTGAATACACTGACTAGATCTACTGAGCCTTCTGGATTAGAAATTAGATCTAAAATAGAGAAAAACATAGTGGGGATACTTTGACTACATCTAGATCTATAGATCTCTTAGTCTAGATCATAGACAATAATAATATACAAAGTCTATGGTCTACCCAGAAACATTAGATCTAAAATCGAATCATAGAAACTGCATCTGTTCATCAAAATTCTAGCGAGATCTGAAAACTACCACGATTCCATATGCCTTAAAAAAAAAGAAAAAAAGATTTAACTCTCCACTCAATAATTTCTCTTATTCTAGATCTAGATTTAAATCAAGCATTAAGCGTTAGCGGAGCGGACATCAATATCTTATTCTTAACTAATGCATCCAAGTACTCTTTTTCCACGAGCGAAGCCGGATACCCAGCTTGTACAGTATATATGCAGAAATTTATATTGTCTTATCTAGGCCATTTCGAGCGTTTTCTTAACTTTTATGGAGGCAAACAGTAGTTGAACTGTTTTATCCCAATTTGTAGAATGACTGTTATTTATTTTTCATCAGAATTTTGTGTTGGGTAAATTGACTACCCCTAGTATACAAATACAATGAGACCAGCCAACTGTATGAACCATTTGGCAAGAATACAAATACAATATTCCACAACTGAAACTACCAGTACTCTTGATATGTCTACAAGAGAAATATAAATGAATAACATTAATTAATTAATCTGCTCCTCCACTTTTTCAACTTAACCATGAAATATGACATCAATCTGCAAGTAAAAACTTTAACTGTGAAAAAGGCAAGCAACAACAAAACAATATTGTAAAAAGAAAATACAAAACTTTTTTATTACCACTGCAGTGTAGAAAAGTTGCAGGTGTTCTTCATGACAAAATATTCATACTTCATACCTCCTCTCTTCAGATAAAAGAAATGTTTTTTTCTTTTTTTTCTTTTTTTTTTCCAAACAGTATGTGAAAGTAATACAAATAAAAATATTTGATTGGCATAAAAAAATGAAGCTGGTTCAGGAATTCATGTCATAAAAGGCATAATGGAGGTTTTCATAAAATAGGGTTCAAATCTGGATTCATATATGTTTCACCTTTCAGTTACAGGAAGGAATGGGCGCAGGTGTTATATTTACATAGATAAGTGATTATGAATAATACAGTAAATCAGTAAAACACAAGGCTTGCAACTAAGCGGTCAAAATTCTTATGGTCAGGCCAGGTTGCCTAAGCCTAGCAATATCTAAGCGGTCAAAATTCTAATGGTCAGGCCAGGTTGCCTAAGCCTAGCAATATCAATTGAAGATAAATAATATTTAATACATTAAGAATATTAAATAACCCCTAGAGACAAAGACAAGAATCTATAGAAGGAAAGAAACCAAAAAAATCTAGTGATGCATAGGGGAACAAACCTGCCACCTCTACGACGGCACTGATTCGCCTCGCCCAAGAAGGAGAAAGCAATCCTCGACCTAATCAATCATTGAATCTCTAAAAAGAGATCAAAATTATATGTCCATCTAAAGCTACCCCATCCTGAACTTGTAGTGCTATTATTGGATGGGATATTCCCTGCGTGAACGCACTAGTTCTCTTTGTATTGTATTTATTAGTGCCATGTGGTGCTTGATGTTCAATAGACCTATGATTATGAACGATTGAAAACCTGTGTTTATAATTAGATCTAGTGCGTGTACTCGGGGAATATCCTAGCCAATAATAATATTGATAACACTACAAGTTCAAAATGAGGGAGCTTTTTTTCGTTTCTTTCCTTCTATAGATTCTTGTCTTTGTCTCGTGGGGGTTACTTCATATCCTTAATGATAATGTATTAAATATTATCTATCTGAAACCCCTCTGCCTCAAACCCTATTTATAATTGAAGATAAGCGACTATGTAATTCGAAGTCATCACCATACCCCAAGGAATTCAAATTGCATTCCTTGATTTCTAAAACGTTCTTATGAGGACAGCAATTAATAGAGTAGAAACTACTTGGCTCAAAATCAAAATTATTTTTTTCATGGCTCTTTTAACGATAATCATAGAGATGACTTCGTTTAACATTTGCCAATAGTAATTAATCATTATATAAAGAATATATAGGTGTAATAATTTAACATTTAATCCAGGTGATAGTTCAAAATTCTCGAATGAATACATAACCAGGTAAACTGAAAGTAATCATAGACCTGACCCCATGATTTATAGGTTCACAATGCATACTAAATATTAAAATTTTTTGTTGATACTTGTACTTGAAACAATATTAATGCTCACTTTTCCCTTTTAGAAAATACATTTGTACAAATATTATATATTATATCTGATGAACACAAACACACACTCACACACACACACACACACACACACACGGCTCTAATGGCAGGTGTATGATGTAAAATAGTGCTAGAAAAAGGTTTAAATTCTAATACAGTAATCAATAACCAACAAAGGCACTGAACTAAAAAGAATGTGTTCAATTGCGAAAAACCAACTTAGTAGTTAGTATGTAATTTAAGAGCTCTATCAACCTCTAGCGTCATCTCAGTGAACATGGAAATAGTAAGATGACAGGCTAGTTAAAACTAAAAGAAAGAACAGTAGTACTGAGTAGTAGAAGAAAAAGGTTTTAGAATAGGTTAGTTACTTAGTTATTTGAAGTTTAGGGGCGTTATCAACCTCTTGGAGTCCCATTGGAAAAGTACGATGAAAGGCTTGTTAATAGAAAGTAGCCGGTAAACAAAAGTAGAAGAAAAATAGGTTTAAGAAGGGGCAAAAAAGTTGCCAAGAAGGAAGAGCATTTCAAATAATAAGAATAACACATATAAAATAATAAAGGTTACTAAATGAGAGATGATTTACAGATAAAAAAAACATCATCTCTCAAAAACAAAATAACCCTAATTAACGATGGCCATCAAACTCCAAAACATGCACTGCAAAGACTATCCAGGAACTTCTAATGCTCTGTGTACAAAAGTACTTGGTACTTCTAGATAGCAAGTGACCCCAAAAGTATTTATGTCAAGCAATGCACACAAATGGGGGATGACCACCAGGTTATATGCCTCCCTCACTCCCCAGCAAAATCTTCCCCTCCTGTGAAGGAACAAAAGAGTCTGATAGATAGAAGACGGCATACCGATGGGAGATAAAGCTCAGTTGCCTCTTACGACATGCATAGGGAGTAATGGCATTGGGTCAATTCTTTCCTCTCAGTTGAGGATCCCAGAAGCCACATGGGGAAAAAGCAACTGAAAATACACAAACCAAACTAAAAAACAAAACCAGAATCTATCCCATCCTTCATTTCCTAACAAATATCATGCTTTAAAAATGAGGGTTTTCTTTAAGAAGAAGAAAAATCTGTTCCTGGGCTTCAAACCACTGGCCAAATGAGTGTGAGACAAAGAATATTGTATGGCGCCAATCAATTTTTCTTCCTTATGTTCACTCTTTCACAATCTTATGTCTATCTGGTAATATCTCTTGGTGAGAGATAGCCAATAAGAAAATTATGGATGGAACAGGTATATTTGGTAATAGCAAAGTCATTTCTTGTTTTAAGAATTCTACATCAACATGCATCTAGATTACACTTAGACTTAGACCTGAGTTGTCAAGCTTTCTACCTCTACTGGCAAAGAAATAAAAATTAGAGTGCAAGGATAACCAATTAAACAATTATAAAATTCTCTAATTAATTCCTAATAAGCAAAATGTTTCACGGGTCAAAAGGCAAATACAGAGAATTTTACAAATAATGTAAGCCAAATTAGTTAAGAAATAAAGATGCTACTGCTAAGTAGCTAAGCCGTCATGCGAAAAAGCATGTCTATAGGTTTAATTATTAATAGTAGATTGAGTAAAAGTCAAACGATAATATTATGCAGAGGCTTAGATATATTTATATCGATTGGGATGGCTGTGTTTTGCCAAAATTGTCTTTATTAAGGGTCCTGTTCATGTAATGGCTTTTAAATTATGTTATTGTTACTGACCATTATAAGCCTTTTTGCAGAGCCTATATGAAACTATATCGGTATTGAATTCTATTATAATAAAGCCCTTTCCCTCCTTGCTATAACACTACTTGCATGAGCTGTTTTATGTCTTTTTTTAGGGGGGGAGGGGGGCATATTGACAGTAATACTCAATCTAGTTTATTTGAAGAAGATGAAAAGAGGTTAAATTTAACAGTTTGACTATAAGAGTTGGCTTGTTGACTTGTGAATCTTTTAAATTCTCGGCCCATGTAAATCATCCAAATTTTTGTTAAATATTTTCTCGATTAACCTCTAGCTTCATCTCCTCAGCACCCATGGAAAAAGTAAAATGATACGAAAGGCTAGTTGAAAGAACAGAAGTAGAAAAAATGGGCTTTAGAAGAGGAAAAGAAGTCGCTGAAGAAAAAAGGCGCTTCAAATAATAAGTAGTCACATCTCTTACCCGTACACATTTTCCCCGACTATTTGTCTTGATTACAGAATCATCCGGAATAATAGAAGAATAAATGGTCAAAGCCAAAGTGTACGTCATCAGACCTCAGTGCTCAGCCACAACCCTTTTCACGTAGGCTATTACGTGTATTATGATCGCGAGAGCTGTGGCTCGGTGCACCTGTTTGCATCCCCATGTGACTGTGACTATCATTTGGATGGGCATATAGTCTCTTTGCTGAGGTGGACAATTGGCCCTGACACATTGAAGTAATTGAAGTATTCACCGACGTAATCAACCATTTGACAAGCATAAGGGCTGCTCGCAGACCAGTGCCTCACGTGTGAGCTAGGAGCGCATAGATAAGATTTGGGATTAGGAGACATGACTATATTTGACAATAATACACAGGTATCAAAATAACTAAATATTTATATAAACCAAGTTCTACTTCCCCCAAGCTAATTCTGTTTTATCGCCTAATCTATATGATGATGATGATGAGCAATTGGAATAAATATGGATGAAACTATAAAAAAATAAAAAATGGAAAGGTCTAGAGCAATCTATAAAAATAAGTTACAAGTAATGAATATAAAAGAAAATCCACTTGAAACACCAATACACTTGAATGTTTACTTGAAACAATGTTTATTAAATCATGCTAAAGGAAATACAAAGATAATGTACAAAGCTGAGATGGTGTGACCAAAGCAAACAAGTTGAGCAGGAAAGATGAAAATATAACTTGCCATTAATTTTACCATGTCAATTCTAAGCCAAATTCTAAATCTTGGCATTAATACAATAGACTATCAAAATCTGTGAGTGACTTGACAAAAATGTATGTCATAAACAAGCAATAGCAACACTATGATGTCAATATGGAAGGGGAAATAGAAAGCAAATACTCAAGTATTATTTTGAATTACACAAAATGCTTCAAAAATTGAGTTTTTCTGCAACTTGAGATTAAAAGATGTTCACAAATGAATAACGAAATTTAAAGAAAGTTGGAGATAAAGTAGAGCAAGTAAAATTATCCTATATTTCCTAAACTCAATTATCAATTTACATTCAAGATGTCACTAAATATTAAGGAATAAAGATGCTATCTTTTATTATGCACTACTTAAAATCTATTGATGATGTAAAGAAAGAAAAAATATACATTCTTAAAATCATTTCCTTAAATGCATATTCATTAAAATTTAAAATCATTATCAGGTATCTCCTCTTTCCCATCTTTCTTGTTCTTCAAGTTATCAAAGTTAAGATCTATACAGTCAAACATACAAGTTTATAATAAAATAAGGTTCATGATTACAACTACAACAGTGATTTCAAAATGATGAAAACAAAGTAGAAATATAATTCTATACAAAACGTGAGACAAATCATCAAGCTTGCAAAAGACATCTCCAGCAACAAAATTCATGAGTGACTAAAGGAAGGAATGAATGAATGAATGAATGAATGAATGAATGAATGAATGAATGAATGAATGAATGAATGAAAGGGTGATCTGTGAATGAAGAAGATCAACCAGATCTAACACTTAACTATTCGTACTTTTTCATTTGTCCAATCAGAGATAGTTCAGATAGGCATGGTATTTTTTGTGATAATGGGAATCAAACCTGGGGAAGACATCATTTCACACCTTTAGGCCGAGGATTGCAAAACTTTCAAATACAATAATATTCAAACTTGTGTTGAATTTTTCACATGTCTACAGGATTACTTATGATAACGATAACAACCAAAATCTGATGGAAAATAACATTTCTATGATAAGAAAAGAATTTGAAATGAAACGGCTTTTGAGTTTCATGAATTTGAATTTTTTTTGTAATTTGTTGACTGATTTTGTAGATTTGGCACCATTTTACTTGTCTTCATGAGCTAAAACTAATGAACTTATTTTCAATTTTGAAAAACCAATTGTTCAGCTCTTGGTTTTTCTGCGTAACTGTCACGACTTTATAACTTATTCATCCACCGCATGGTGCATTATGAGCATGTTGCATAACTCCTAAGAATGGTAAACGCTAACCAGCAGGGTAAGGGATTAATCAGCCTATTATGCTCAGATTGGTTGTAATTTTTCTTTCATCCAAGCAATGATAGGCATACAATTTTTTGAAACAAGAGAATTGAAGTAATGGAAGTCTTCATTTTGGGTCACTAGCAGGAGTGCAAGGGCGGGGCTAAGTGATAGCTAATGTCAGTTATTCAGTATAGTGAGACGTTAAAAGAACAAGAAACTTGATAGTTTATGATTTATCTGTGCAACACTCCTGTATGAAAATTTGAAGGGCCCACCTAACAAGGGTTTGGGCAGGACAAAAGGAGGAAATAAGTTTTAGAAGAGGATAAGAACCACCGAGGAAAAGAAAACAAGCCGTTTTCGCATGACAGCCTAGCATCTTTATTTCTTAATAAAATCTTTTGGTTGAAATTTTCTGTGAAGATCAAGAATTCCATGCTTTTTGGGCATTACTATAATGAATGTTTTGCTAATTAACTGGGTACAAATCTGATTTATTACTACAAAGATATTATTACTATGTTCACTTGCAAATTAAAGTTTCATTTCAATCAAGCAGGTTAAAAGATTTATTTTGATAATAAATTATATCAAATAGGGGTCAGTCCCAAAAAAACAACAACACCAACTTCTCCCTCTCCAACCAGCAAGGAAGGTGGCAAAAAAATAAAAAGAAAGTTGTAAATAATGGCAGTAGCTTTAAGTTCTGATAAAGTCATGTGGTCCTGTAGTGCTTCTGTACATTTATTCCTTTTCAGTTAGCTCTCTGCATAGCTGCCTACTGATTGCAAGACTTGAAAGAGCCATCAAAGGAGCTGCCTGGGTAGAGCTTATAATAAAAAGCATGCATACCATTAAAATATATCTACAATATCTAAATCTAATCTATATTTCATTTCTTTCTTTTCTTTATTTTTACCTCCTCAGAATTTTTTTTCCCAAAACAATTGCTTTTCTATATTTTATACAATTATTAGCAGTTAATGTAAATTGACTACCAAAATCAGACTAAAGAGTTAAGACCATTCATCAACGTACTTACTAGATTTATAAATATGTTCCCACACCAAAACATCAAAATGAGAAGAACAAAATTAGATCTAGATTAGTCACATGTCATCATAGTTAGAATTTTCTGGGAAATGTATGTACATATTAAAATTATTGAAAATAGATATCAAAC
This sequence comes from Aegires albopunctatus, assembly GCA_032466395.1. Lineage (NCBI taxonomy): Eukaryota > Metazoa > Mollusca > Gastropoda > Nudibranchia > Aegiretidae > Aegires > Aegires albopunctatus. The sequence continues at coordinate 9,797 of JASKDV010107648.1, read as the reverse complement.
TGATTATTCATGAGTACATTTGAAACGTTAATTTCATATCATACAGTCATTATGGGAACATTGAATATATCAAGATCATCATCAGTAAACTTTCCAGGTCTCCATAATAAGATAAATGACACATCAAGGAAAGAGAAGAAAACTGCAAAGAATTACAAGGAATGTTACAGGCAAAATCTGTCTGTACTAAATGCTAATCTAGCTAAGAAGGTGGTACCACTATAATTCTAATATCCAACAGACATCATCTTTCTTTATGGCAACATATCATATGGGAATGAAGTAGTTAAATGTCAATCTGTCCTTGAGCTATAATATTATGAGCATTTACATGCATCAAATTCAGTAAACAGTGGAATACATTACTATGAAAATTTTTGCTCTATAAAATGTCATATTTGAGAAGCCTTCAGGGAGAGGTGAAATAAAAATGCATTTAACAAACACCCTCAACATTTTATACAATTCACAAATATATTCAATTTATATCATGATAATATTGTTTACAATTCTTTCATATAATATGATTCAATTTTTGTTTGCATGATTTTTTTTTTTACTTGATTTTATATATATATATATATATATTTTTTAATAATGACAACTCGACCTGGTTTTGCTAAATAGATCTTCATAATAGAAAAGGAGAAGGAAAGAGAAGGTTGCAGGGAGAATATTTCCAATGTCAAATGGTATTAAAGAAATTACTAAAAATGAGATATGATTAGTTATGAAAGATTGCATCTACCAACTAGTATGTGCTTGCTTCTGGTGCAAAGAGTATGAAAAAAGGCAACATACAAGCATATTTTTAAAATATTTACTTCCAATAAACAATTTAAGGAAGATTTCAATTTCAAAGATTTACAGGCACTAGGTTGAAAAAGAAACAGAAAAAGTTCAAGAGCTATTATATTTACATCAATTGCAATCATAGCTCTAGTATCTCATCATCAATCATCTAGGAGACATGTCACACTTAAACAGAGTAATATCTCTTTTTATGCATTTAAATTACCAAAGTTTACATAAATTGATGCTGATATGACACAAATTCATAAAATGAAATAAAAACAATTACAATATACAAGAAAATAGCAGTCACTTTCAGCATTTTCAGAGCATTTTGATAAATTACAATTATTATTACCATTAAAGTATTATTATTATTATAATTATCATTATTATATCATCATCATTATCATTATTTTTACTGCTATTACTACTATTATATCCTCTATTACTATTCATTTTAACATTTACAATTCTTAACTGTTCATGAAGTAAATGCCATAGGTTCTTTTAATTAAACTGGCAGTATCTTGTGATATAGTAATGACTATGACTGAGCCTAGTAAGTTGACGTTCTTTCCATTTCTACACAAATCTGAGGCAATCAATCAAGCAAATGGTCAATTATTTTGAATAATAATAAAAAGACAAGGGAACAAAATTTTGTAATAAAACTAATTTTCTAAAATTTGAAAAAGAAAAAGATGATTGTACAATTTCTGTCTGCTCATGTGCACCTTGATAATGAACAATTAAATCTGCAATTTTTAAAACATTTTTTTTCATAAAGAATCATTGAATGGATGATTGTCTTCCCTGGACTGCTAGGTACCCTTGAGCAAAATAATGTCAATGATACAACCATAATACATCACACCCTTTCTTAGCAGCAAAGAAACTAGAGCAGCTATGATATAATATGATTTCCAGACAGAAAAACCTGGAAATAAGCATAAACAAATCAATCTATTTCAACAACAACCACAAAAACTTTATAATAAAAATAAAAAAACCCAACAACAACTTTGATTTCTCATAAACCATTTTAAAATGGGGATATTATTGGAATTGTGAGGAAGTATAAGGGTGATTTTTTTTTTTTTTATTCATTCACAACATAAAATTTTGATGGCTACAAGACTGATGCAAAACATCTACACATAAGAATCTGCAAGGCCCAGCCAACAATATACATCTACAACTGCTAGAAGGCCTCAAGGTTGTAATCCCCTCTAGTAATAATTTTCAAAGTACAATGGTTGGCATTAAGTCAAGATAAAACACACCGCTAAGAGTATAAATGAGTTTTAGTTAGTATATCTACAAAATTTTCACTTCCATAGAATGCATAATGAGTACGTAAGCACTTGATATCATTCCTGTTTCATTTTTTATTATTCATGCATATTGAATAATTCATTTAAACAACTCTCAAAATCAAAATGACAATGTCAGATTATGTCATGTAAGGCATAGCTTTGTCTTGCTTTCTGGCAGACATGGTATATATAAAGAATCCTATATATAAATTTCTTCCAAGTCAAGTTTACTCAGTTCTTTCTTCGTTTACAAAATACAAAGTGATGGTGACGTGCAGGGTACATAGGTTTCAACCAGCATGGCCGGACAGAATAATAAATGAAACGATTAAGTCTTTGTGAAAAGCACAATTTCATACCCACTTTTCTTAGCAGCAAACACGAGCAGTTATGATATAAGAATGACTCATGATAATCTTATATTCTAATTAATTTTCAGACTCTATCTTCAAAGAATGAATAATCACTCTAAATGACTTGATGATATTCAAATTCATAAGTGACCATTTAAATACACTAAAGGAATCAAAATTTGAGAACAAAATACACCCATTCATACTCATCCTTTGATAGCATGTCATGTTGAAATATTTAATAAATGCCAGGGAAAATCCTGTACTTGACACGTTCACAATAGCGTTTCCAGCTTGCTCCATATTTCTGTTGGCACTGTTCATTATCCCGTCGCTCTCTATGTATGAGGAGCACCACAAAGTAAATTGGGTAGAAGTATGGGAATATGTGTGCAAAACCTGAAAATAAATTTAAGGAAAAAATTATTATTATTTTTATTATAATAATAATAATAATAATAATAAATAATTAATTATATAGCACCAGTATCCATCTCAGATGCTCAGAAAGGATTAGATAATACCAGGGTTCATTTTTGATACGCGCCCCTCGCCAATTGCTGCATACAGGAGAAAATTGATCAGTTGTGTCACATGTCCCATTAAATTAATGACAAAGGAGGCCAACCAAAACATTAGAGCAACTGTAGAATTGACAACCAGAGAGAAGTAAATAAAGATTGATTTTAGGGTTAAACAATAAAAAAACAAATGGCAACAAGTAACAAATTTTGATTTTCCAAGCAATATGAAGACACTATATTGTCATGCCCCATTCCAAGCAATATGAAGACACTATATTGTCATGCCCCATTCCAAGCAATATGAAGACACTATATTGTCATGCCCCAT
>JASKDV010107426.1:0-14559 GCA_032466395.1 Aegires albopunctatus | reverse complement strand
GAGAGAGAGAGAGAGAGAGAGAGAGAGAGAGAGAGAGAGAGAGAGAGACAGCAGGAAACACAAGAGCGGGGGGAGGCAGAGGGAAAGAAAGAAAGAAAGAGAGAAAGAAGAGGAAAAGAGAGAAGGGTGGTGATAGAGAGCAGGATGAGATATTGAGAGAGAGGGTGGAGAGAGAAAGGTCGAGAGATTGACAGAGAAAGAGGGGGGGAGAGAGAGAGAGAGAGAGAGAGAGAGAGAGAGAGAGAGAGAGAGAGAAAGAGAGAGAGAGAGAGAGTGGGGGGGGGGGAGACAGAAAGAAATGGTACATCTTTTTGTAAATTAGCTTTTATATTTTGTTTGGCTTTTTTTTTATTTTCATTTCTCTTACTTACAGTTTTCTGTTTGCTGCTCGCAAATGACATGAAGAAAGACATTTCAAAGCATTCAAATAAAGATCTAAATAAAAACTCGGCAGAAGCCCGGCAGAATATTGTTATATTAATACAATAATCACTTATAATCAATTATTGTTCTACATTTGTTTTTAGTTGGTGGTTGATCTAATTTCAGCGATGTGAATTATAAAAGGGAGAAGAATGATATACCGGATGTCAGAAGAAAAGGTCAATTCTATCATTTATTAAGCAACCTATATAATTCATCGAATGGTGGATTGAGTTTTTCACTAGCCAAGCGAAAGCTCTAACACTAAAATCTAGATAGATCTAGATATACATGGACGAAGAAGGATTGTTTTTTCGATAAATCGTTTACCATAACATTACACTGCATTATTGTCAACATCAATGATATTTGTTTTTTAAAGTAAATAAATAAATAATGATACAATAGAGCAACACAATGCGTTTGTTTTTCGTTTATCTCCATGACGGACGACCTGTCAGATTGAATGTAAACAAATATAAAGATGTTGACATTCGACATTGTAAAACTATAATAAAACAATAAGATTTAAAAAGATCTATCTAGATATATTAACTAAAAATACACACATACCCAAAAAATATAAAAATCAACAAAATTTAAAAAAATAAAAGAAAATAATAATTAGGCCTAGAGATCTAGAATCTAGATTCTAGATTATAAATAAATATAAAAAATAATGTAAAAATAAAGTAATAAATAAGTATCTAAATAAAAAACAAAAACAAACAATACTTTTCGACTGCCTTTACTTTAGAGACACCAAGGATAAAAATTCCTTGATAACGTAGACCCTCATTCAATACAAAGAGACTAGATCTACGAATAACTGGTTTGCACGGGATTCACTGTCTCTTAGCATGGTTTAGATTTTCTGTACTGATTTGTTTTCAATGAATGAATTTGAGACAATGGTATGTTTTGGGTTTTTGAAACCACTAGATCTGTGAGCCTGTCAATGGGCCTAATCTATTACAGCCGTTGCTTAAACTAAAGCTTAATAAAACGTAAACCTTAGAAAATCAAGAATGGAACCGTACCAGATTCATTTCTAAGGAATGGAAAACGGTTGGGCAATGCACGTAGAGGTGGCAACAGTAGCCTTAAATTCATTAATTAATCATATATATAGATATTTGATTAACATAATAAATTAATTATAAACTAAGTTGCCATTGTGTAATCAACAAGATTATGCGATACTATCTAGATCTAGATCTAGATCTATCGAAATTATCTAGATCTGTTGATAGTACCATTCTTGAGAATATAGATATAGAATCTAGATATGTGAATAGCATTATCTATTTCGGGAATCCAGATCTATGAATGAAAGATAATGTCTCTTCTTATCTAGAATCTAGAAATCTAGATTTAGATCTATCTAGATTAGCAATGGCAATCTCTAAAACTTTCTTAGATCAAATTTAGAAATACACATTATTCCTCATAATAGAGCAGACGTCTCAAATCGAGGATGGAAACACGATTTTCCCAAACGTGGATTATCTTAAATATTTTATTGAAGAATTAAACTTAAAAGATTGGTCTCAAAATCCCTCTTCACGGCACGACGGTTGGCAGCGACTGAAAAATTGACACACACTGATGATGTGTTAGAACACACCGTCTTCGTTATCACGATCATTTCATGAGAATGCTGTGAACTGTTTTTAAAATGCTCTGATTTCCCCGATAAGGACCCGAACAAACAGGAAGAAATAAATAAAGTAGATTGTTGTCTAGGCGAAGAAACAGTTTGAGAGGTTATCAAAAGCAATAATGACTTTGTCACTAGCGTTTGGTGGACTTTACTTAACAAGTAATAATACAACTGGTGAATATCTCGCGGGTATTCGATAACGGGATACGTATGTAATAAATGATAATATTAATAATTTTTTTCTCTCTAATCTGTTTCTCTTCTTTTGCTCATTATATTCATAGCCTTATGGCCACCACACACTAGCTGATGAAATTGACAGATTTGGTCTGTTCAGATCTAAGACACCGATCACAGTGGCGGAAGAATGAAGACCTATCCAGAAAAAGAATTGCTGCACAATACTGTTATGTGATGCATGAAATTCAGCTCTTCAACAACGAAAGTTCTTCAGAACAACAGCTCGTCTTACTTTGTCGAGTTTACTAAGTGTTAACGGACGCGAGCGAGGTTAAACCACGACGGATTGAGTATGCAACATATTCACTTCAGGGAAAGTCTGGATTTTTCTACCAGTGTGGTCGCAACCTTACTGAGAGACTACTTGGACGATCCACCAATTTCTAAACAAAGTTCACGTGCAGCGTTCGATTTAAAATCATAACAAACCATTGGCATGGCTTGATTTCAGGAAGGCGAGTTTTGTTTTTATTTGTTCTTATTATGTGTAACTAACTACCTTTCCTAAATATTTCTATAGTTTTATGCAACATTGGCTATAATCTCGTTACATGGTCAAAATCAGAAATCTAGCCGAAGGTAATCATGAGCTTCGATATTTCCACAAACTAAAAACGAGAGTTATTTTCGTCCTGGTTTCATGGTTACAGACCCTATTCTATGGTCTACTATTTACTGCACGACTGATAGGACTTTGTGGTCAGATTGTTTGAGTGGCATTTGTTTTGGGTAATACACGGATCTCTTGGTATGTTGAGAAGAGATTGAGGATAGACGGTACAGGACAAAATGGCAAGACGGATTGAATTGCTTTGAGGAATGCTTACCAAACGCTATCGATGAGAAATTTCACCACGTGAAATGAACGTTTCTGGTTATGTGGTTATTTTTCCATCTTTGACATACAGCATGACAAGATGGACAAGGATTTGAACTAACGAATTCTCGGGAAGACTATGATGGATGATCAGACATTGAAATTAGAAATGGACAACAATCGCAGATGTTCTCTTAACTACCAGCAGTCTTTTCTTTCATTTTATTGTATTTTTGTATGTTTGGTCTTAGACAATGGGTAAATTTAAATCAATAGAAAATAATCGAAATTCCTATCAGAGGGAGAGACAAGCAGTATAGGAGCAACAATCTTCAATATCAGTCTTGAATTAAGTAGTATATGAAAGTATCTATTGGCTTCCATCTCAAAATAAAGCCATGAGTAAATGTAGTGGTGACTAGAACGGCAAACAATGAGAATGTCAAAAATAAATTAATAAATAAAGAAATAAACTATAATTAAAATGGATCATAAATTAAGATAATGCTTATGCTAATGACAAACAAATGGGGCTTTCTTTTATAATAATGTATTCGTACAATGCGAATAAAACAATAAATGAAGGAACCTGCTGATATTGTCTCAAATGTATTCATCTCACCTGGAATTGTGGTCAAAGAATTACCACAAGACAGTATACCAATTCTACTCTGTTCAATGTTGTTGATGCCATGTTTTACAAAGGAAGAAAGCTGTCTTTGAGTGTGCTACGGCATACAGCCAGCAATATTATAGAGACTAGCATTGCATCCTACTTTAAACCTACTTGACCAAAAGGACTGGGAGGCCCTATAAATAGTATACCATATTGAAAAGAAAGATGTAAATATTTATTTTTTTAAAGTACAGAACAAAAAGAAAAGGAAGGAGAAGAAAAAATAATAAATAAATAAATAAATAATTTTTTATGGACTTTGGTTCCGTAAATCTTTGTATATCAACTCTAGGATTCAAGATCTGGATCTATTTCTCGATCTCTAATTTAGATCTAGAATTGGACCCTACAAATTGAATTTGTCTAGATCAAGATATGGATCCTTATCGCGATCTCTTATTCTAGACTTAAATTAAGCAGAGCGGACATCATTACCCGATGCCTCCTCTAATTTTAGTGTTATCTGTCGATTTAAGACCAAAGAATCAGTGTCTGACAACTCTAATTCTTTCTCTACTCCCCAATTATGTTACGTTCTTGAATCTAACTAGACCTAGATCTAGTTCTCATGAATGTAAGGTATGATTCTAAAGTAAATCTACAGGCCTATCTGATCGTACAACCCCAACCCTGCATGGATCTCAAATCTTCAGGTGGAGCTATTTATAGCCTATTCTTTATCTTAATGTTCACTGAGAAAGATTCCTTTAAAAGAGTTGGTGCTCAGGGTTTGGGGTGTGCGTCTAATCCATGTCAAAATATTGTGTAAAGCCAAACTACATGTGTCATTTCACCCCCAGCAAAAGCCCATTAGTGTAGATCTACAGTTTGCTTAAAAAGCATCAAATAATAGCCTCCTTTTTTCCCCAATACATTGATATAAACAGTGATTAACAAATGGAAATGAAACAATTGGTTCTGTTCTTAATACTTTGGATTATTCAGCTGTTCTTAATGTTTCTTTATCTTACAGATTGTGGCAATTTTTTTCCTGCCATTGGAAAATTCTTATAATACAAAAATGCCACGATTAAAAAGGGCCACAGTTGCAGCTAGAACTCCGAGACGTCAACGTGTTCTCGATCATCGAAGGCAGCAGCAAGGGGAAACTTTGGAAACTGGTGATCTACAGCAAACAGACAATTCAGAAACTGGTTATCTACCTCATCTACAGCATCAGCTTCATCCTGCTTTACTTTATAATGTGAACAATTTTCTTGATGTGTGTGATATAGGTACTCTCAGTTTGCAATGTTCTCACTGCAATGCAGTTAAATTTTCAACAGAGACTGCAGGTATGTGTTGCATCGGCGGCAAAATTAATTTACAGCCACTACCTCCACCACCCCTACATTTACTAGCTTTGTTTAATGGACAGTCATCAGACTCTGAACATTTCTTGGCAAATATCCGGAAATATAATTGTGCTCTCCAGTTCACATCATTTGGTTGTAGTCAAGTAAATGTTGCAGGATGGAATCCAAACTTTAGGATTCAAGGACAGGCCTGTCATCTTATCGGTGCTCTAGAACCTGATGTTGAGCATACAAATCAGTTCCTGCAAATTTATTTTATGGACGGCAGTGCAGCTGTGTCTAGACCTATACATCTAATTGATGGTTTGCGGCATGATGTTATTCCAGCTCTCCGGGATGTGCTTCATGAGAATAATAAATATGTCCAAGAACTGAAATCTGCATATGAATTTGTTAAATCAAATTTCCCATCATACCGCATTGTAATCAATGAGAACACAATTCCAGTTGGTGGCCATAAAAGACAATCTAATGCACCAACATTAGATGAGGTGGCAATCCACATGCCTAACGATCCTGTTGGTCATCGTGATATTGTGCTACACACTCGCAGCAATCAATTGCAGAGAATATCCGAGATGCATAAAGCATATGACCCCCTCCAATACCCACTTATTCATCCATTTGGCAGTGATGGTTGGAGCTTGCAAATGAAACTGACTAGCAGATACAAGTTCACACAGCTCCAGTATTACTGTTTTCAATTTTTCACTTGCTCGCCGTCTTCTTCAGAAATTTATAGTTGATGCGTATGCAAAAATTGAAACTGATCGCCTTCAATTTCTTCGCAGAGAGCAGGGTCTTCTTAGAGCGGACAATTATAATCAGTTGCGGGACACTGTTCTCCATCGGGATGGTGATTCGAATAATGTTGGACAGAGAGTGATTCTTCCGGCAACATATTGTGGGGGTCCACGTTATATGTTTGAACGCCAGCAGGATGCTATTTCTTATGTGAGGTAATATGGACGCCCTGATTTATTTGTTACAGTAACAACAAATCCTAGATGGCCTGAAATAGTGGACAATGTATTTCCTGGACAACAACCACAGGACCGACCAGACTTATTGTTTAGAGTATTTAGATTGAAATTGAAGAAAATGTTAATACTCTTAAAAGATGGCTGTTTCGGCTCCCTGGATGCATGGCTTTACTCCATAGAGTTTCAAAAGAGAGGACTTCCCCATCCCCACATCCTCCTTTGGCTGTCAAAAGATGATACAATCCATCCAGATGCCATAGATCAATATGTTTGTGCAGAACTGCCAGACAAAGACTCAGACCCAGAGCTGGCTTCTTTGGTTCTCACCGATATGGTTCATGGACCGTGTGGACCGGATTTTCCTCAATCACCATGCATGAAAAAACATCGATGTTCGAAACATTACCCTCGACGGTTCCTTGACAGTACACATTTTGGGGCTGACTCTTATCCAATGTATAAAAGACGTTGTCCGGATGATGGTGGTCATTCAGCTGTCAAAATGATTCGACAAAAGGATGTGGTCATTGACAACAAATGGATTGTGCCTTACAACCCATGGCTTCTCCGACAAATGAAGTGTCATGTCAATGTTGAGGTGTGTGCTTCAATTAAGAGCATCAAATATGTGCTCAAATACGTCCACAAGGGCTCAGACCAGGCTACGTTCCAGCTTCAAAAGCAAGAGAAGATGAAATTTCTAGATATATTCAGGCGCACTATATTGGAAGCACTGAAGCTGCATGGCGGATTTTCAATATGCCCATTCATGAACATTTTCCACCAGTTGTCCAGCTTGCAGTACATCTAGAAAATGGTCAGTGAGTGTACTTTTATGAGGATACTGCAATAGAAAGGGCACATTCTGCACCACCATCTACAACTCTGACCAGCTTTTTTTCAGTTGTGATGTGTTGATGACTTTGCTGCAAATTTGGTCTATGCTCAAGTTCCTGGATATTACACATGGGATGCAAGCACAAAGATGTGAAAAAGAAGAAAGCGTGGCAAACAAACAGACACACCTGAAGTGTTTTCGGCCCCAGCACTAGGACGCATTCATACCGCAAGTCCCAAACAGGGAGAATGTTTCTTCCTGCGCCTGCTACTGCTACATGTAGAAGGTCCAACTTCATTCACCTTCCTCCGATCCTTTGGCGGCCACGTTTATCAAAATTACAGGGAAGCATATCTAGCCCGCGGCCTTTTCGAACATGGCAACATGCATAGATTCACTATGCAAGAAGCACAACTGTGTCATTTACCCAAATCTTTTAGAGATCATTTTGCCATTTTACTCCACCAGGCGTTCCCTTCAGATCCAATCTCCCTTTGGGAAGAGTTTAAGCAGCACTCAGTGAGGACTTTAAATTTCATCTCCATATCACAGAGGAACAATCTTACAACATGGCTCTGATTGACATTGAAGATACCCTCAAGTCAATGGGAGGTTCAAATCTAGAGTCGTATGGTTTGCCTAATCCATCCAGATCAAAAATTGAGCGTATTGGGGAAGACTTCCGAAGAGAAGTCCAATACAATGTTGTTGAACAGGTAGATACATCCCGACAAAGTATTGGCAACTTAACTGAGGATCAGAAAACTATCTTCACCCTGTTCATGGCTGAAGTGCAAAGTAAAAGTAGGGGGATTTTCTTTCTCGATGCACCCGGTGGATGTGGAAAGACATACCTTATTGAAACCATCCTTTCTACAGTACGGAGTCAGGGCAAGATAGCTGTTGCATCAGCCAGTAGCGGCTTGGCGGCCACAATGTTGACATGTGGTCGAACAGTGCACAGTACTTTCAAAGTTCCATTGAATCACATGCGTACTGATACACCACTTTGTTCTATTAAAAAAGGAACTTCACTAGCTCGAATGATACAGGAGGCATCAGTTTTAGTGATTAATGAAGCACCATTGCTCCATAGAATGGTTTTAGAAGCACTGGATAGATCTCTGCGTGATATAAGGTCCTCTGATAAGCCAATGGGGGGATTAACAAGTATGTTGTGTGGAGATTTCCGGCAGATTCTCCCTGTAGTACCACACGGCACAAGATCAATTGTGGTCGATGCATGTCTAAAAAAATCTAAGCTGTGGCAATTTGTGAGAACAAAGAAACTACACACAAACATGAGAGTTTTGCTACATGGACATAATTTGCATGCACAATTTTCAGAGAGGCTCTTGGAATTAGGCAATGGTACATTTCCCGTTTTAAATGACACTGATGCCATTCCACTCACTGAATTTGGGTCATTTGTGGACAATATACATGAACTATTGGACAAAGTTTTTCCAGACCTTCAACACCAGTTCCAGGATTTAAATTGGATTAGTCAGAGGGCTATATTGTCACCTTTTAATGATACAGTCCTTAAAATCAACAACATGCTGACAGACAAGCTTGCTGGGGAACTCTTTACGTACAGGTTGTACGATACTGTTGTCAATGAGGAAGAAGGAGTGCAGTACCCACTCGAATTTTTAAATTCTATTGAGGTTTCAGGGCTACCAAATCATATATTGCAATTAAAAGTTGGCATGCCTGTTATCATCCTTCGTTCCTTGAAACCACCACAACTTATAAATGGGACACGATGCATTATCACTAAGTGTCTCTCCAATGTTATCCAGGTCCAAATCGCAATTGGTCCATATAAGGAGGAGACACATTTCATTCCGAGGATACCCCTACAACCATCTGACACACAACTGCCATTCCAGTTTCAACGTCGGCAATTTCCTATCCGCCCATCCTTTTGCAATAACAATCAACAAGTCCCAAGGACAAACTATGAAATGTGTGGGACTGGATTTGCGAAAACCTGTATTTACACATGGGGTGCTGTATGTTGCACTTTCAAGAACTGGCTCCAAGGATGCTGTTTTTATTTTGACCCCAGATAGTCAAAGACACAGTAGGAATGTGGTCTACTCTGAAGTTCTCTGAATGTTAGGTATGTCATTAACTGTTTAGTAATAAATATCAAGGTGATTGGTTACAATTTTTGTATGCGTATGTCACAGGAGGATGAGATTCTATAATAGGTAGTAAGAACTGTTAATTACATTACAAATTTTTTTCCAGTGTTTTCATTTACCCATTTTGTAGTATTACCATTGTGATCAGTTAATGTCTCATTTGAATTTTCTTTGCAAATTAATTATACTTACTACCAGTTGTCAATACCATTGAGCTTTGCATTGCACACCAATTTTTATTCCTTTGCTTTCTTTCTTTTTCTATTTTTTCGTAACAACAGTCAACAGGTCTGGTTCAAGCAACTGTCGCCAAAAGGAAAAAGAAGCCCTTCATGTGCTGTGGGGATTGTAATAAGGTGTGTGATAGGTTTATTTCTAACTTGAAGCTTCTTTCACTGTTCCTGTATTTTTTCATTAATATGTGCCAATTTGGGGAAGAAATATTCTTACTGCCAGTTGTAATAGATAGGCTACCATGGAGTGAGGTTGTTTTTTTGTTTTTTTTGCTGTATAAAAAAAATAATATAATAATACATATATATGATTGAATTTTGCATTGTACACACATTTGCTTTTCATCTTCTTTTTTCTCTTTTTTTTTCTTTTAAATCAACAGATTTGGTTGTAGGAGCTGTCACATGAAGAAGGAACCCTTCATAAAACAAAAATATTCTTAATGCGGCCATAGCAATACTGCAGTCTGTTTATTGTCAAATGTATCATAGTACATTGATACATTCCCCAAAAGTAAAAGAAAGCAGTCCTGTTTAATTTAAGTTTGTTGTTAATTCCAGTATTACTATGATGGTCCCAAGCCCATTACGCAGAGGGAAAATATTTCTATTTTGAGTCAGCTGATGGGATGATATTTACAGCCTCGCCTATTTTGCATTCTGTTCAAGCTGTCTGTCTGAAGATTTACCAACTTATGATCTCCTTTCCTTCTGTCCGGTGAGTCAATTTTAATAGTTATATCATTTTCTAACCCTATTAAGCAACTTATTCTTTGTATTCATCTAAAGTATAGGTGGTTTGACTCCTCACTTAACATTGGTAATTCTACATCCACTTACTCTTTCTTCCCCCGAGCGAAGTCGGGTACCCAGCTAGTAAGATAATAAATGAGATTTAATTTTTAAAAAAGGAAGTCAGGCGGAAAATAATGGATGAAGGTAAAAATTAAATTCTTTGAAAGGTCTGCTGGGTTTTTAAGGAGCATGTTTTGTTGTGGTTGGTTGAGTGTTTGGTCGTTCATTGTGATCTTGCTTTGATTTCAATGTTTCTCTCCTTGCGTAACTTGACGCGCTGGTCTCAACGATGGAAACGTGACCATGAAGTTAGATTCGTCCATTCCTGTGTTGGAATATCTGGATAATGCTGTCATATGCCTAAATATAGTCGATAAAGGCGATAATGGTTTTGCTGTTTAATCCAGTTATTTTTATTTATTTTTTTGTATCAATATCTGCGGTATTAGTAGCATATCAGTTGTTCCTCTTCCAGTTTTGTAGCCCGCTCGACACTCTGAGAGTTCTTCTTCTTATATTATTTGTCATTCTATAGTACAGACGCATGGTGACATTAGAGAACCATTGGTTCAAAAAAATCAGCATAGTTTCCTTTCCTATGACAAAAACAAATCCGTCAAATGTTAATGATCCCATGTCTAAATAAGTCAAATAATAATAATACAGCTTTTCAGCTTTAGATTTACATTCAAATGCAATACTGATATCAATGTTCTTGTACTCATCCAGATACAATGGTCTTTTTCAACAGTTTATTAATTTTGAAGCACCTAATCAATTGATTCTTTCGTTGGTGTCATTTTCTAGAGAATATCGATCTAAAATTAGTCCTGTAGTTCGAACTCATATTGTAGTACACAAAGATATTGACGCTAGAGTTGATTGCTTCCAATATCATGCCGAATGAGATAATAACCATAAGAATATTTCCATATTTCCCCTTGAAGCTAAATTCTGGCTCTACCACCATCGGGACGGTGATAAGAGAAGGGGGTAATAAACAAATTATAAATATAGTTGCAATGGTAACGACCATTTTGATAATTCTGTTATCCCTAATCGCTGTTTGTTGCCCTTTCTCGTTCGCCACAGTCTGCTGACGCCATTTTGTTTTTGCATTGAGGCTGATGACCAAAATAGCCGTTGATACCACGATAAGACTACAAAACCCCAAGGTAGATACGACACCGCTAAGAAGAACAGAGATCTCCATCAGTTCAGCCCAGTTGTCTGTGTAAACCAAGCCGAGCATCGTCCTATTTCTCTCAGGGACGAATTTCCAGCCTAGATTCGTACTGTAGAAAATGGGACCTTTACCCGCAGCGACAAGGAGATAGATGACCACTATGATAACCTTGATTCTCGTAGGTGTAATAATAGCTTTGATCTTCAATGGAAAGATGACACAAAGACATCGCTCGACGGTCACAAGCGCAGTTAACCATCCGGTGATTCTACAAAAGAGCACGTGAAGCCAGCCTCCCGTAATATCTTGCACTTCAACAGTAAGTAGGGGCGTGTCGGCATATTTGAAATAAGGGTTGACACAAATTGCCATCCACAGAAGAGTGGTCAAAGAAGCAATGTCCGAAATAGCCATTGCAAACAAAGTAATGTTAATCGTTTCATTGAATCCTTGTCTGACGAAAACGATGATGTTGATGGTGTTGGCTACGATACCAAAAAGGCATATCCCTGTGCAGATAATAACCAGATTCACTGTGTAGAATACCTGCACTGTTTCGTCTGATAAGAATTTGTTAACTTCCGAACTCTCACTGGTGTTTTCTGTGAATGAAACAGTTACAAAACTAGAGACAGTAAAGTCACTCATGGCCTCTTTGCTTGTGCTCTCAACTAGCATGACGATTGTGTCTAAAGATTTGAACAATTCACTGTCAGACTTCCAAGACATTAAAACCTTTAAAGAATCCAAAGTCATTGGTTAATTGTCATAGCAATTCCATTGGCAATATAAATGAACATAAGTGTACTATTTATGTGACGTGAGGGAGTGTAATCGTTTTGCCTAGGGACAAGATAGTTATAACAATGTCATTATCCTAGCATTCTAATCATAGCATCTTGTACGATGGAAAAGTCAATAAATTTGTTCGTGTACTTTGGAAGAAAATGTAAATACATGACTGTCATTTCGTCTCAATGATTTAGCTATAATCATCATGATTTGATCATAATTATCTTGCGTTTTCGGTTGAGCAAAGTTGTAGGATGAAAGGCAGAATAGGTTGTTTCTTTGCATAGTAGAGGAGATCTAGCTTTGATTGCTATCGATTTAAATAGGTCGTTGAACTGCAGGACTTATCGCTGTGAGAGAATTTGGGTTGTTTTCTCATTTAAGCCAAACTGCACCGTGTACGCTACTCGCGTATTCTTATTATCTCCAATAAAGGTAAATACTGTTCATGGTCTAACTGTTTCTGGATTAGTTCAATGTTTATCTAGTCGCCGATACAGCGCTTCTAATAACCAAATTATACTAGGATTACACCCAATTATCTTTGAATTATATCAGTTATAATGAAACTTAGTCATGGCCTTCGATACAAAGATAATAATATCGATACGTTAGATAGAGAACCTAATGTTGTATTCTTTGCCACTACTTAGATAATTGTTTTCTTATGTAAAGAATAGCAATTATATATATATATATATCAAATTGTATTTTTTTAAGAGTTTTACAGTATCGCATTTGCCGATATAAAGAGAAGTTAGATGCAGATCTAATTCTACTAAAATATTATGACAATTTAGTAGAGAAATTCACGAAAAAGTAGACAATAATATTGACGATTAACTAGGCTTTTTGCAGGAGTGATGGCAATACAGATAATATAATAATAATAAACAACCATCATGATGCCAGTCATCAATTCGATCACTAAATTTGTGGAAAATAGGTTAAGAAAAATTCCAAAATGACTGTTGGCTGGCTCTGCCTAAATCTTATTGACATCTGTTTGACAATAGGACTTGGTGCTTGTTGAGAGTTTGTTATATTATACTTTTGAAGGGTACAACTCATTCTTAAATAAGATTGATAAAGTCTAGAAGGAAAGGAAGCGTACAAGTAGTTAAATGTATTAAAAATAAAATATAACATTAAGAATAATGTAATATTCATAATAGTTCCATTTCATAATTCAGAGTAACATTGATAAAGATACATTTTCTATCAATGTCACACATCTTATCATTCTAATTTTGAATATTTATCTATTCATTTGAAACAAAAATTAAATTCATATATTTATATTTTTTAATCAATTCTTTTTCCAAACTGTCGATGCAAGATGTTGACAATAGCGAATCATTGAATTATTTTTTCTACTATAAAGATAAATATATTATTCTCAAAATAAAAAGCTGTATTTCCCTCTTCTCTCGTATTCCTCTTCCCCTCTCTCCATCTCTTCGTTTTCCACTTCTTACAAAGTGATTATTCTCATTACCATAATGACTAACGGAAAGCAAATGGTTGAATTCCATTGGGTTAGCAATCTGATACTAATTACGAGACCTAACAGCAATCATTCATTCTGCCATGATATAATGATACAGATATTAATCTAAATCCCCAAAATTTATTGCAAAGATTAATTATATCTCAGCGAGAGCAACGAATCAAAAACAAATAAAAAAAGCTAAATATAACCATTTATCTTTAAATAAACCATGGATCAGAAATGTGTAGAGCTAGACATAATAGACCGTTACCTTAGAAGAGGCCTGACTAAGACTTATAAAATTGTTAGAATAAGTACACCTGCGAAACGTTCTGCCATAATGAACATAATCATGTTACTGTTGCCGAGTCAACATTACTAAGCCCTAGTATCATTGACAGAATGGGTTTGTCGGTATACTTTTCTGAACATGTTTTTTATCAGCCTGCCAAGAATCTAAGCAGAATTGGAATTAAATGGTTCTACTTTGCAATTAAATTCATACTTATTATCGTGGGTCCTCGTGATCAGGAACATTAATAGGTATCCGGTCAAATGTTATTTAATTGACTGAATTCCTTCCCTTGAATTGGTGAGCTTTTCGGAGAGGTCAAACGCGGCGAGCTTACAAATTTAAGAGAAGTGATTATAGTCGGTTTTTTATGTCCCTTTTTCTGTCTCGATTGCTTCATTAGCGTGAAATGTTATTCTTTTAGACCTAGTTTTCTGTTATCACATGTTAAAAATGGCGTGATATATGTTTCTTTTAGACCTAGTTTTCTCTTATCACATGTTAAAGATGGCACGATAGTTCGATGCAAGAGATTAATTCAGTCCTTCTTTCACAAACGTTATTTTTTCTCCTGTCCGGGTTATTTGTTTCTTCTTCTTCTTCTTCTTCTTCTTCTTCTTCTTCTTCTTCTTCTTCTTCTTCTTCTTCTTCTTCTTCTTC
>JASKDV010107315.1:0-14562 GCA_032466395.1 Aegires albopunctatus | reverse complement strand
ATATAGATAGAGAGAGAGAGAGAGAGAGAGAGAGAGAGAGAGAGAGAGAGAGAGAGAGAAAAAGAAGAAGGAATAATTGAAATTTGAGGGACCAAAGGGTATTTTCATAGGCAAAACACACAGCAGTATGATCATGACAACGACAGTATTTCGTGATTAAATCTATGAAGGGAGAAAGTGGAGGCCTAGTGATTAATTTTGCTTCTCATTCAAACTTTCATGAAACCACAAATTACATTAATTGCCAAGATGTTTTTTACACTGCTATGGTTCGAGAAAGTCTGTATGAGAGATGACCTTTCTCATATATCCATCATTATGGCTTTGCCAACTCCCCTATGTTGGAAGACATGATATGAAAGGTCAGTAGCTTATCAAAGTGTCTTTATCAAAATGTCATTATTATATACTAAACATATATTATCATATTTTACTATTTATTAAATATTCTCCAATCAAAAGAGATGATAGATTGGGAAAATATATATGAACAATTGTGATTATGACATCATCTTTATCAAGAATTAAAAATATATTTCCTTACAGCAATATCGTTATCTTATCATTCATGTATCATTATTATATACTATGATATGGCCTTCCCCTTGAGAATATAAATCTATTCCTAAATTGAAACATATTCATATTTCTTCATATATTAAGCAGACTAAATAACAATTTAAGAAAAAAAATTGAAAGTATTGGACATTTTGCAATGTGACCTCAGTGACTAAGGTACAAAATATAGATATATTATTTTATAAAAAAATAATTGAACATGTTATAATAAATAATCTTTTGAAACATTCCCAATGAAGAGACCCAAATAATCTTTTGATGTGCATTAAAATAATTACTTGTGACAACTAGAGGTAGCCTTTAACCATCTAACGGACATATGCATAGATAGATAGACATATTCATTCATCTGATTTCAAATGGAAACTTAGTCAGTACAGCATCAGGTTACTAATTTAATTAGCTAGTACTGAAGTCAATTTCCGATTCTGGACAAATTCAAGGTCCTTTCTCTTGACCCAACAGTGATCCCAGCAATGAAAGGTTAGTTATTCTAATTGAATTTATTATAAGTAAAGTTGGCATGAAAAGAAAAATGGAAAACTATCACATCATGCTGCATACCCAATAAAATTGTGACTCTCTAATTAGATCTAGTTTGAGAACACTTTACTAGCAACTGGGGATAAAAATATAACAAGGTTTGTGACACTGTGAACTGTTAACTTATCTAAATTATAAAAATTCTATCTCATTAGCAGGTTTGTTGTTGGTTTGTTTGTTTTTAATTCGCAAAGTAAAGTCTTTGAAATAACAAAAGGAAGGGATATTGTTTTTTTTACAAAATTGTAAATGCAGCAGAATATCAAAAAAAAAAAAAAAAAATATCAATCAACTGGAGACAGAAATACAGTCTTATGAAGAGGACAGCAATAAGATTGAGGTAAATGAATGAAAAATCAATGAATTATGATAAAGGTTTCCCTTGAAATAATACAAATTCTGATCAAATCCTAAAGATTTTGGAGATCCAAAACAATGCCAATAGATTAGATAGAAATATTCTAAAGAGTAATGAGTAAAATATCAGCTTAATAATATCATCTATTAAAAATATCCACTATATCCACATTTACCCTTATTGAATTTTTTTAAATATATAGGAAATTTATGAAATATCTAGCTAATCAGTTGGCTTTAGAACAAGCACTGTTTAAAACAATACATGAAATCCAATTTAACATATAAAAATCAGTTGACATAAAACAAGCAAATGATACAAATATATTGATAATAACTAACGATTATAGAGTGCCTAATCTCATTTCAAAATCACGCTCCAAGCTCTTCACAAACCTTTACAAAAATAAATTGTCTTTCAAAAGTGTTGCAAAGACTGCTAATGTACTAGACATGACATCAATGCAACTTTTGCATCAAAAGGAAGTGTATGTTGAATTATATATATAATCTGTTTTCACATTGGTAGCACTATCATAAGTGTGATCTGTTTCTTCCAAGCAGAACATAAGTTGCTGAGGCGTTTTGAGCAATGCACTAGAAACAAGTTACTTGATGTTTAGTTATTCAACCTACCTCAAAGTTGTTGAAATAGTCCTCCATCTTTGATCAATATTTTCTCAATGCCGGTTTTTGGACCTATTCTTATAATATTCTCCATATTTTCATAATAGAAAGTCCCATCTTAATAATTTGGTATGTATTAAAGTGTGTTTTGAGCTTTCTCTTTACCCCTAAAATCAACATATTTTCCAATTGGAAGAAACAGGCCACAAATTTCTGTTTGTGAAATACAACACTTCTGTTTTTCCTAATTAGTTGACCGATTTTTAACAATTTTTTAAACTTGATATAAACTATTCTTACCCATTAATATCATCATGTTGTATAAAGCTGCTAATTGAAGCAGACTGATCCCGACATTTCTGCAAAAGAATAGGTGTAAAATGATCCTAGAATGCGAAAGAATAGGTGTAAAATGGTTATGGCATGCATGAATTTCACCCATGGCAGTCAGTGCTACTTTCAGTGAGTCCATCAAGTGTCAGAGATGTTTCAGGTTTACATTTCCAGACCTTTTCAGGATCAGAAAATGAATAACAATTCTATTCAAAATTGAAATGAGTTTTCTTCATTTCCTCTGCCAATACAAAACAAATGTACTCATTTAAAACTTGCTAACAATCTGAAGATGAAGATTTAAAAGATACGCTGTACTCATTTTTCATTTATCATTGGACGTACATGAAAACACTTCTATCACATTTATGATCGGTTTGATTGATAATTCAAATTCTGTCATCTCAGAATCAGTTTAGCAAAAACACCACTGACAATGATTCTTAAAGCTGACATAAACACCTTTGAGCAACTTCAAACATTATTGATTTTGTTAGAAAGAAGAAGGAGATAATTGATACAATAAACAGGATGAGGGTTCATTAAGAATTTTTTGGTCAGGGCTATCCAATACTCTTAAAAGTTCTTCTCATATTTTATATTAAGGATAAAGTCATTGATGCACAGCGCTTCCCTCAAATTATATTCGTGAATGAAATTTACCAATACAGCATGAATGTATTTTGAAATTGTGACAGATAAATGAATTTTAAATGAGGATGCTGTACAGATGACTGAAACCTGGTTGCGTAGCAAAATAGCAACATGACATTACCCTTTGTGGTTATCAAATTGAGTTGACAATTATTAAGAATCTTATGGGTTACAAAGTTATTTTCAAAATAAATAAAAATACTTTATATTTGAAGTGGCAAGATATGTTATTCTTAAAAAATTTCTTATAAACGACTGTACAAACTGGGTGCAAATTAAACTGAAATAATGCTGGAATCTAAGGGTAAAGTAATTAGCTTCTGTTACGGCACAGGGAATATGGTATCTTCTTAAATAATATTTTAAAAAAAGCTTTTCACTGAGGCAGTTCACCATACTGCATTTGGTATTTGTGGAGTTCTTCCTTCAGCCTCACAGTCCTTTCGACAGCAACCGAGCAAGCTAATCTTTCTTTTTCTAGTTTATTTTCAAGCTCTTGCTTTTGAGTTTTATACTCCGCTTCCATGGTTTCAATGCAGTACTCATATCTTGCCTGCATTTCTGTCAATTGTGCTTTTAATGCATCAACCTGACTGCGGTACTTTTCTCGTTGGCTGTTTATTTCCTCCTTTAGCACTGTCACCTGTAGTTTCATGTCCTCCAGTCCTGGACCAAGTTTTGAACTTCTCAATTCATTTTCATTGGGAAGAGAAGACGACTCCTCTTCAAAAACGGGTGTAGATGCTGGCAATTCCTCTTCACTGGGCATTGTTGTGGTAGTTTCTTCCCTGCCTAATTCGTGACTGGACAAGGTCATGCCAGGAGGTAAAGTGGAACTCTTTGGTCTAATAGAGTTGCAATCGCTATTCAACTCCTCATTAGAATTATAGGCTTCAGGATGATCATAAAATGGGGAACTTCGATCTTGAAATAAAGCGGCTACATTGGGTCTTGGACGATCAAGTACCCTACGATTTCGCATCAACTTTTTTGACTTCATTCTAGCAGGAGGAATGGGTGCGCCGAGGGTGTCAGAGGTTGGACTGGGTTGTTCGTAGCCAATGTTATGTTTTGTTCCTTTTAGACTAAGATGAAGACTGCGGTCTTTGAAAAGCAGAGGTCGGCTATTTCCTTTCTCTGGATTTGAAAATACGTCGTCCTCTTTGATATCTACTAAGGGACTGCTTGGCGCAGAATAAAAATCTTCAAAGAGGCTACTTGAGCCATTGGATGATATCCTGCCAGGAATATTCAATTGGCTGCGTAGATCTATCCCTTCTAATTCCTCAATCAGGCTAGAACACGGCGAGATGTGCTTCTTTCGAGGAGCGGGTACTGGTACATCAATGACCCGTGACATGCGTAAGAGGTCTGCGGTTGGAACATTATTGCCTATTGTGCCAGTATCACTGTACTCAAGGACAAATACCTGAAGAAGGATACAAAAAAATATGCAACAATGCATGATGATAAATTTTTTTCTAAAATGAAAAGCATATTTTAATAGTCCCCATCATGGAGCTATAACTGTCGAACATCTTTAATGATTTAAGGTACAAATGTATGAAATTACCATTTGCTTCTCTTTTTTTATATGTAATTGCATCATAGCAAATTACAGTTATTTTAAATTTCTATAGAATGTTTAATGTCTTTGAACATATGAATGTATTTGTATGAATTACAACTGATGGCAAATGGTTAATGGAAGGCAAGTCAGTTGATGGATATGAGTTCTGATAGCATAACTCATGACCTCATGATGTTAAGACTGTTTTTGCATGTTTTGATAGGCAAAAAAATGGCAGAACATTTGTGTGTTGGCATAGGAAAACCCTTCGGAAGAGCCTCAGCTTACTTTTGAGACATGGGCTTGCAAAGTTGTTTTTCAGGTAATTCAACAAGATTTTGCTTATAATCTTTAATTATCAGGTTCTACAACTTATTATCTTTATTGTGTTCAACTAATTTTTCTGAAATTTCAAAGTATAAATTCCTTGTGTTGCTAAATCCAACTAATATTGTTAACTAAAAACCAAACTTTAGATGCTATTCTCCCAGTTAAGTTTTAGATGACTTAAAAAAGTCATTTGCAAACATTTAAGATATCAAAATGAAATAAAAAAGAAAATTCTCAAATTGAACAATTCTATTAAATGCATTTATATAAAACTTATCTTGGATTTGACAGTGCCACCACGTATTTACAGATTGAAAGGTAAAAATTCACATCTTTATTTATTATTGGCATGGAATCTATATATGTGTGGTGAAACAGGAAAACCCTTACATTGGTCAAAATCCAAGATGTTTCTTTCATGAATGCATTTAATAGATCAGATCATTTTGAGTATTCTGCTTTTTATTTTATGTTTATATCTTAAATGATTGCAGAGACATGACTTTCTTAAGATGCCTAGTCAGCGAAAATCAAAACTGAGAAAATTGCGTCTAAAGTTACGGTTTTCAGTAAAAATGTTAACGGGCCATGATAGTTATCAGCAACACATGGTATTTAGACTAAAAATTTCAGAAAAATATTTGAACACAATAAACATAAGAAGTAGTAGAACCAAATAAGCAACAAACAAAAAAAAATATTTTGTTGAAGTAACCGAAAATCAACTTTGTAAGCTCATATCTTAAAAGTAAGCCTAGTAACGTAAGAATGAAGTGTTTTCCTATGCCACCAGACATATATTCTAAATAGAATTACAATATACACAAACATAAAATCTACAGTAAAGGCTAGGGCAAACCATTAAGGTTTTTAACCAACATAGTATGAATAAGTTAAAATAATTAAGATATACAAAGCATTATAAACAGCGACAAATTTCTAAATAATCTCTTTTGATTTAAGATAAAGTTGATTAAAATGGAACAAATGTCACAGCACTTCAAAATACGTCAAGAAACGTGAACCACACATTACAGAAGAAGAAGGCCAGAATGGAGATGATTTTCAGGTCATTAGAGGTAAGGTACACAAGATCTGACAATAGAAATAAATTGGTTAACCCCCCCACTCCCCCAATTTTTCTCAACTTAAGTTGAGATGATTCACCTTTGAAAAATATTTGAGCATCATATGCACCAAATGCTGCCCAAGATCTGCTGTACACAAATGCAGGTGAGGATTTTCGTTATCTATGTGACGGATCAAGTTGGGTCCAAAGATGGTGCCAATGTTCAGGGAATTCATCTTAGTGGCTTTTTCATGGTCGGCAACCTATGAATTATAAAAGTTTAACATCATTTGGGATCAAAGATGTTGCTAACTATTCAGGCATCATATATTCAAAAATGAAATGCAAATGAAAGGAAATATTATTTAAAAAGAGGAACAGAATGCTATTAATGTTTTCTTTCTTGAGAAACTACATTCTACATTGTCTATAGTAAGCAAGTAAACTCAAAAATTAACATCAGGGACCTCTCTCAAAAAGATAAAACTACCAATACTACCACATTTTGTCAGAGAACAAATCAAATTGATCTTCAACACAAAAAAGCCAACTGTGCTCTGCCTAATACAAAACAGTAACACGCACATTTCATTTGACTGCAAAGATCTATGTGGACTCTCCTTCCTACTTCCTGAATTTACAGTAGAAAATACATTTCATTCTAATCCCCTACAATTATCAGGACATGAATATTTGATTATACATATTTGCCTTTGAGGCAAGAGCCTACAATGGCGTAAGATTTGCTAGGTCAATAACACAACAACAATGGTAGCAAGTCCAGCCTTGACCGTTAAGGTAATAATGCCTGGTAAAGCCAAACCACATAGCTTCAGTTTGGACGATACCTGAGTGATCATCTATAAACATACTGATTAAAATTGGCCTCCTGACAAATATTGATGTACCTACTTTAAGTCACTGAATGATTTTTGCCACCTGATATTGTTATGACTCACATCTATGTCTGGCTTGGATAGATATGGTGCCATTTTGATAAAAGAGACCCAGAAACTAACCAAATAGAGAGAAAATATCTTGTTTCACCTTTTCATAGTGCAATCCAAAGCACTCATCTGCTTACCATCCATCAGTTGAGCACTAAATGCATTCCATTCATTATCATCTAATTTATACAAGGCATTATAAATTTTTTACTGATCTAGGTTAGGATTTAAATTCAACTCTATTTGCTATAATCCAATAATAATAAGGGAAGGAAATTGTGGGTTGTATGATGTATATTTAAAAAAAAATGCTCTTTTTTATACTAAGATCAAATTTTCTCTTATGTCTATTCCAGAGAAAGAAATAATAAATAAATGAGCTGTCAGCTGCAGCACCTCAAAAGAGGACAATAAATAGGGGTAAATCATCTTGCTCCCCAAAATTCAGATACCGTAGTGGGACACAGCTATTAGTATTTGAAGCTTTCCTGTAACATGAACTGGACATTTAGTTTGCTCAATCAAAGCTAAAGAAAAATCAAAAAGGCTGTGAGTATATCTACATGCTACCTTCCTGAAATAATGTTGCTAAAATAACAACAATAATAAAAAAACCCCAGAGAAAATGAAAATAATTCTGAACACTCTGGAAGACTTACCTTACTAAGAAAGTTACAAATGTATTTCAAGATGATATAATTCTCCTTTGGAATGTCCTTCATAGAATTAGATAGATCTTCGATACAACGTTCCTTTGTTTCAGTATCCTTGTTATCCATGTATCTCATGGCGACATTCATAAATCTTTGGAAAAAAGCACAAGGAATGATGGAGTCCGGAAGATCACGAAGGAAAGTCTTGAAGACGGATGACACAACATGGACATCAGTGTTTTCATCCTCAAACTTTATTTTCTCTCCTCTTTCAAATCGGGCAATAGTTTCTTTGATTGCAGCCATGCGACCTCCCAATCTATAAAAGGAAAGAAAAAAGAAAATAATATCTAGTGAAAATGTTATCAACTTATCGTTGTAATTGCTAGATGAAAAGATTATTGACCCATACGTTTGTTGTGTCTTGCTGAAAAATCATTATTATGATATATATATATATATATATATATATATGAGTTCTAATTTCAGCATTTCCCTAGCAGGCCCTGTTAAAGTGTGCCTGTCTATCCATCCCAGGACATGAATATTGTATCTTCTCATCTCTGATGTTACTTGAGCCAACTTGCCAGACTTGTACATTGTCCCTACATTCCAGTGAATGATAATCATCTATGTTTTGGTGTTTGGTTCGCCAGTAGCCGATTTATCACCTCCGTCCTAGTGCAAGGCCGAGGGATGGCCCTTATTGACCTGGGCGACAACTGATCTGGTATTTATCCCTTGTTGTTGTTTGTGTAACAAGTTATTTTTTACATGTCAGGGTTGTTAGCTCTGAGCTAAAACCCTGGACTTGGAGAGCCAGGATTGATTTTAGAGCTTTACTCCTATGCTGATTGCCTTAACTTGACTAATGGATTTATCTTTCTACTACATATTCCCCCAAAATTTTTGGGTGCTCGACTAGTCTATTAACTTCCCATCATTTGGCTGTTTTAATTGATCTGATCTATATTATTTATTCTATTGTTGGCATTTAACGATGAAAGGAAAATAGGAACTAGATCTAGAAAAGCTAAGATAAAATAAAAATAATACACAACTGTATTGGCATTCATATATTGAAAGCTGTCAGGGTAAAGGGACTAGAATATTGTGGTATCAAAGCCTGTCTGCGCTCATCTCTGAGTTGAGTCGCTATCATGATAAGATTATTCCAACCAAATTCAGCACAATTATGAAAATTGCCAAGCCTTGAGAAATATGTCCTATACATTGGCATCTATAAATATAAAATCAAATATTCCACCTCTCAATAAAAAAATTAATATAAGAGTAAAGTCAATTTATTCTACACATTTCAGCTAATAAATATCATTGAACATCAATTTGATACCCTCCGACTTTGAGATGTATTAATATTAAAACAACGCAATAGAGAACACAGTTGGAATAAAAAACGAAAATAGACTAGATATCAGTGGGAAAACCAACCTAAATAATCCCTCAGCATCCAGTCCATACTTATACAAATATTCCACACATTCGTCTACGATATACGGAATCTGCCGTCCCTCCTGGTGTTCCCAAAATAGAATCTCCTCCAAGGACTGACTAAAAAGGGCTGAAATGAAAAATAAAACATGGGGAAAAGGTATAAAAACCTTAACCTTAACCTTAATCCGCTATGTAAGGCATGGACATGATCCTTCAAGCGTGGCCTGTCTTTGCTATCGTTCTTGCTCTTTCCCAGGAAGGCCATCCCTCTTCATTCCTTTCCTTCTCCACCATCCTGCACCACATTGTTTTTGAGCGTCCTCTTCCTCACCTTCCTTCAGGTGTCCAACCCAGGGCCACAGCACAGTCACCACTGGGATGTTTCCTAAGTATGTGCCCTATCTATGACCAAAAGGTCCTCCCTCTCTCTACTTCTCTTACTCCCCTCCATCATTTCCACCTCCATCTAAATCCTTCTCTCATTCTTTCTCTCACTTTTATTGGCACAGTCACATGATGTCAATATCCTATCAACCAACTAAAAAAGAGGGTACCTCCTCTATGAGAATCAATGTAAAAGGTCA
Organism: Aegires albopunctatus; assembly: GCA_032466395.1. NCBI lineage: Eukaryota > Metazoa > Mollusca > Gastropoda > Nudibranchia > Aegiretidae > Aegires > Aegires albopunctatus. The sequence goes on along the minus strand of JASKDV010107315.1, from coordinate 4,861 downwards.
TAAATAACACATGGGATATATTTAGCATTTCATGAAAACACAAGATACATACCGCCCCCTCTATCAGCGTACATGGCTCTTTTCAAAGCTCTCAGCCACATTTTCTTCTCCTCTGTCGTTTCTGCACATAATGATAATGTCTCTGATGGTGATGATTCTGACAATAGGAATAAAAAAAAGATTTAACCATAATCATATAATGCTTTTAGAAAATGCAGACTTAATCACTTTTAATAGGCTATGAGCATTCTCATAGACTCCATTCCAGGCAGTCTATAAGAATAGTTGAATCAGGGATTCATTTGTCCATGACAACTTTTGACCTAACTTATTAGTATTAATATTGCTATTTTTAGATCAGCCTCTGTTATGTTATATCTTTTCTCTCACCAAATTTTTCAACAATAGGTTAAAATATGAAAAAGTTATGCTTATTTCAGTACAGAGTAATATATTTTGCTTGGGAGCGGGAGATATCTCACTTGAAAAGGATACGGTTGGGGATTTTAACTCAGGATTGAGTTGAAATGCTGATGTATCAACTGACAAACTGTTTAATATAATTCTTATTTCTTATCATTTAATAATAATAATAATAATAATAACAGTAATAACTACAACAATAATAATAATAATTTCTATAGCGTCACATAGCACTCATATAACATGCTCAGATGTGCTTTACAATTATACCACTAGCACACCAAAGATTCTGACATAGGTGATGAATAAACATATGAGAGTGACAGTAAAGATGAAAATAATAATATTAATTGAATAAGCTTTTACATGCTCTATGATAAAGCTCTGTTTTAAGGCATTAAACAAAATAATGTAAACAACTAGATGTTCATGACAGGGAATTCCATAGACGAAGGGCATGGTTTTTATAAGACTTGTTATTGACATTAGAAATGTTTTTACATTCCCTCATGAGAGCAGCCTCTGAAGATCTTAATGATCTACCAGGCACATACAGTTCCACAAGCTCATAGAGATGCAATGGTGATAAATCATTAAGACATTTGAAAGCATAGCATATAATCTATTTTGCATTTTACAGAAAGCCAATGGAGGTCAGCTACAATAGGTGTACGGTAATGTGATCCCTAGATTTTATTAAAGTGACCAGGAGAGCCGCTTTATTTTGGATTTTCTGTAGCCTATCAATTGCCTATTTACGGCAGTAATTTAGAGACAAACCTTGATCTTAAGCCAGTTTCACGAATCAAAATAGATGTAGACCTGGACACTATTAACTCAAACATGAACCATTCAGTGGCATCACGTGGGTAAAGCTGAGACTGGGGCTAATTGATTGTTTACCTATTATTATTCTTATACAGTTAATGCTTGGCTCATAATAAAGACAATAAAGCACAGTGGAATTTGAGGTGGGGCTGAAACCCTGAAGCCCCAACCCCCTTGGTGCCATTGACCATCATGAACCTTGATAAACAAACTCCAAATACTAAAAATAGTAAGAGTAAATCTAAAAATACCCACAAACATGTTTGCAAAAATTTACACACTAAAAAAATTGAAGATGATGTACATAGTATCATTATGACAGAAGATCCTACCATTAACAATATCAAAATAGCCAACTTTAGGGTCATTTGGATCTAATGGAGGCTCTGCGATGATCTGCTTGCTGAGTTCAACAACGTCCTGATGCTTTTTATCATCCTCTCGTGAGTAAATAAAAAGATACTTGTCACTAAGAACAAACCAGCGCCGTGACCAGGTGTGTAAGCGTTGACTTCGTCGCTTCAACCATCCTTGCGTATTTTCTTTGCGAGTTGTCATGGTGTTGGACAGTTAAGGTCACCTCAGAAACATCTCCTGTGGAAAATTAAAACATTGACTGGTTTTGAAAATAAAATTTTTAAAAAAGTTGCTACCTAATGACCCTTTACAATGACTAAGGTATCCCCCCTGGCCAACATCATAGTACAAATAGGACTTGACTGGCAGTGGATTAGATGTAAGTAAAAAGTTAGGACAAATACAATACTAGTCATATCAACCAGGTACTCATTCACATCTGAGCCAATTAAGAAAATAGGAAAAAGTGTCTAATCTATAGACACACCCCTGACGGCCCTAAGTTATTGACAAAATTTTGTGCATAGCGGGATACTATCCCACTATGTTGGCTGGACAACTGGTATTGGTGATGAATCATCATCATCCTATGTAGCATGTCCTTTCCTGAAAAATAAATTGGGTCACCTTGTTCAAGCCAAATTTGGCAATACAGTCAACCTTGAACTGGTATTATTTAACTGTAACTGGCTTTGGATTTATAACAAATTCAGTGCATATCATAAAGTCATAACACAGGTTAACACACAACTGTTCTGAGGTCATGAACTTGTAAATTGCACGTGCAGGGCTGGGGAAGATGACATGCCAAATGATGCAGAGGTCAAAAGTCGGGTCAGCGATGCAACCATACCGTAATAATCCATATTTAACTTTAAGCTTCATTTTTATCTCAAATACGCATCGGTAAAGAATCTTCAGATTTCAAATACATTATCAGCAACCCCTTATCTATTAGTCACTTCCATTGAAAAACAGACAAGAATGTAATTGTTTCTATGATGACGTTTTTTTTTTATAAGTGAGCCTTACTGCTATTTCTGAAAAATCTAACAAACTACACTACATTAGCCCTTTTCAGGGCCAAATAACATATTAACGAATTTACCCTTATTCCAAAAAAAAAAACCTAAGGTAATTTGTCAAATATACAATATGTTCTGTCCAGGGAAAAAGTTGCTTAGTTCTCAGGCAACGCTAAGATTCTTTATAAACAATTCAACAATGGCTGGAATTGAAAAAACTGCCAGCCGTTTGGGGTTCAAAAAGATGCTGGGAAGCAGGTGGTGGAAGTGAATTACAGTTTTCCCCGGTATGGTCAAATATTCTTTATGTTTTGAAAATTCGTCGGTCGGAAAAAGGATATGCACCATACAGAATTCAATATCCAGTCCATATACAACCCTTTAAAATGAAATATAATATCACTATTAGTATTGGATCCCTTAAGCTTGACATTTTTCTTAACTGTATTGGCACTTGCTCATTACCCGCTGATCCCATTACAATATTTTTGAAAAAGGAAGAAAGTAATCGATAATCAATCATTCAAATTAAATTAAAAATACATCATTGAAAACCTTTTAGCTGACACACATAAAAATGTAATGTAATTGCATGCCTAGAAAGATGACTTGAGGAAACAGTGAAACATAAAAAAATGTGGACTGCAATCACAAAGTAGGCATACCTTTTCAGTTGAATGGTAGAAAATAGCTTCATATTATGTACAAATTCACACTGGATGAAGAGAGTATATTTATTGAAATCTGACAGTCATCAATGGAGCACTTCATGAATCAAGTTGAGCTCCCCGATCACATCTCTTCATTGTTTTTCATTCATGTCTAACTTTGGAGAAAGAAAAAAAAAAATAACAAGAAAATAACAAAAACAAACCCCCAAAAAAAATTAACCAAAAAAACCCAACCCAACAACGTAAACAACCCCCTTGAATAGGTTAAGACATCCAGGGTGTTGCACTACGATATCTTACATCTGGTCTACAACTTACTCGGCAAAAACATACTTTTGGATGCAACATACTTGTATTCCCATAGTATCAAGACTCCATAATAATATCATGGTATAAACTTTGTAACGGTTCGCTGTGGTCTCGAGGAAGCTAGAAACCAGATGTTCACAACTGACCATGCATTACCCATCCTTTCTAGAAATAATCATACGGGGAAACTATCGTTGCATCATATGATGAACTACTATTCTCCTCATATCTTTAGATGTCAAGATATATCGGCATTTCGCAGGTCAACACCATGTCTGATTCAAGACAGACATATTAATTGGCCCATTGAATAAGGTAGCTGTAAAAATAAAGCAATGACAAGGGGTGGGGCTTGATTCACTCCCACTGGTTTCAACTGTACAATCATTGGAAAACCTAATGATGTGTATGATTTCTTTGACCAATTAAAATCAACATTTTTATGTAATAATAATGATGGGGGTTTGTGTGTAGCTTGAGACAGAGAAGATTACATTGCGATTGAATTTCATTTTCCTTTCACTTGTCATTGATTACTGTAGTCTCAGCTATTCATATTTTTACATACAATATAATATGTACATTTTAATTTAAACCCTGCTCTAAACGGTTGGGAAGTTGTTCTTGCGGAAAAAGGGGAGTTCAGTTAATATTGTTTTAGTTTTAGCAGATACATCTCTCTCTCTCTCTGTGGGTGTATGTATACGTGTTTCTTGGTTTGTCCCTCTGTCTCTGTTAACCATTTCTTGAGAATTAATTTCTCCTCACAGCAGTAGTGTTTATTGATCATATCTATTTACTGCATATGACAGACAAATTAGTGATAAAATTCAACACTTTCAAATTATTATTTAGTTAAAAATTCATTAAAAAAACCACATTAAATAATGGTAGCATCAATTGCGACCCCAATTGACAAAGTAATGGTTTAAATCATGAATTTCACCCCATTTTTCTCAAATACAGTCCTCTTATGATAAAATATCTTTAAAAAGATGATTTACGCTTATAATGGGTGATGTGCCTTTGTGTGAGGCTGAGTTTGTCTATTGTCCGCTTCAAACCTCTATCACAAGATAGATGTTCGAAGAGTAGGCCTACATGTGTGTGTGTGTGTATGTATACCATGTACGTGGGTTAGAGAAAAAGAGAAAGAAAGAGGAAAGAGAAAAGAGAGTGTGTGTGTGTGAGAGAGAGAGAGAGAGAGAGAGAGAGAGAGAGAGAGAGAGAGAGAGAGAGAGAGAGAGA